>JZKD02S1673258.1:214157-234978 GCA_000966675.3 Picea glauca
TTGTGTTAACCTTGAATCGGTGAAAGATTTAATGAGTTAAATATGGTTTTTAGGTCAAAAAACATGTTTTTTTTGGTAGCATGTGGTATTGTGTCCATGGATTGCATGTAATGAATCTTATAAAAGGCTTGGTGAAATCCATTGTAAATGGGCCTCAAGGTAAGCGATGAATGATTACTTGGTCGACTTGGACATATTGGGTCAAGGGAATGTTCATGTTAAGGTGGAGCACTGAGACTCCAATGCAAAGTCCTTGGAGGTGAACGGGAAAGGTTCACTTAAGTTGGCTTGGCCAGATTCGGTCAATTTTTTTTCGAATGCAATTCTTGAGGTGGAGAAATGTGTCTAGGTTAGAAAGGTGGGTCTATAGAAAGTATGATGTGTTTAGAGATTTGTAGTGAAATGAACATCGACAGGTCAATCAAGTGTTTGTGAATATATGATGAAGGCTTCATATCCATGCAACTTAGAAATCATTGCAAGGAATTTGGGATCGAAAATACATGTTCAGTAATGCCAAGTTGCAACAATAGTTGTGGGCAGAAGCGATCATGCTATATGGTAACTCGGTCACCATTGGTTGAAAAAGACTGTTATCTTTCGAAAGAGGTAGATCTTTGATATGGTGATGATGTTGAGGGATGCATAATGTGGGATCCTACTGCTCACAAAATCATCATGGACAAAGATGCAGTGTTTGATGAATGTCATTTTATAAAATAAAACATAGTAAAAGATGAAAGGTTCAAAGAATGACTTGTAGCAGAAGGGTATTTGGAAGGTATTGATTTCCATGAAAGTTTCTCACTGGTTGTTAAAATCTTGTTTCTATTCATGTTGTGTTAGCACTAGTTGGGTTACTTATTCTTACGTTAGTACAACTAGATGTTAAAACTGTTTTACATGGAGTTTTTTGGAAAAGGGGATGTATATGGAACAACTAGAAAGGTTAGTTCAGAATCACAATAGAAGATTTGTTTGCAAACTCGGGAATCATTGTATGGCCTGAAGCATGTCAGGAAAATGGTACAAGACGTTTGATTCCTTCATGGTGAACCAAATTTAACAAGAAGTTAGTATAACCATTATGTTTATGGTATATTTATTATCTTGGTGTTAAATGTTATGCTTGTTGCGAGCACAAGCATGCTTGAGATAAATAGATTGGCTCAGTTGGTCAGGACGTTTGAGATGAAGTATGTATAAGTAGAAAAACAAATATTGGGAATGGAAATACAAAGAGATAGGAAGGACAGTAAGCTTGGTTATCACAACAAAAGTATGTGGTGAAGATACTTAGGAAATTTGGTATGATTAATATGAAACCAGTAAAATCCCTTTGGCTTTCCATTGTAAGTTTTTCTTCAGGTTTATGTCCTAACTAATAAACAAGAAAAGGGTTATATGTCTCGAGTATCATATGTTAGTAGGAATTTTTATGATTGCGATGGGAAATGGTCAATATTTCACATGCAGTGGTGTTGTCAGAAGACACATGGAAAAACCAGATGAAGAGCATGGAAATGGGTGCTTCAGTATCTTAGAAGCAAAAAAGCATAAGTATCACCTACAATGGTTACAATGATTTAGTTTTTGGTTATGATTTAGAAGATTTGGAAAAAAGGAGACCTATCTTAAGTTATGTCTTGCAAGAACTTAAGCATCTATTGGGTAAGTTTGGACAATTACAGGATGGGGTGTTCTGTGGTGGTCAAAGTGTTGTGCATTTGACTAATAGTCCAACGTATTAGAATGGGACAAGTGCATCAGTTTATAAGACATGTTATTGATGGAGACATAATGGTCCATACTGGGGAGAATCATGCATACATGTTCATGTAACAATATTGTAAGAGAAGTTGTGGAGTTGTGATGGTGCTTGGCTTATCTTGGCTTGAAGAAAAGGTGATGAATTAATTTGGGCATGATATATTAGGTAAATTTTTGTCAAGGTGGAGATTGTTGAAACTGCCAACTAATTTCCCATGCGGATGCATGCACACAATATCAACTAAAAATAGAATCTGCATGCATGCACACTTCAATGAACAATTTGTGTAACTGGTGGATCATGATGTAATCAGTTTGTCTAACTGTGTAACATATACTATATATCTAGCATACCTGTAGAAGTGTGGGGTAACAATGTAGTGTAACACAATGTGTGGGAAGAGAGTGAGAGGATGGTTGTAAGATTTTTCTTGGCTGTTGTAATTCTCCCTTGAATAATAAGAATACCGATTATCATTGCCTCATGGTTTTTTCCCTTAGAATGGTTTCCACGTTAATCATTGTGTTCAATTGATGTGATTTCTATGTCTTGTTTTCTTTGCTATTAAATTCTTTCTCAGTTTATTCTTCCACTACCTAACAAGTGGTATTAGAGAGAAGAGTTGAAGGATATGAGAGGGAAGGAGAAGAGAATATGGTCGCTAGTTAACAGAGCTATGGAGCAAAGAGATATTCAATCCTGAGCGTTTTTTGTTGAAATTGTGGAAGATTGTGGAGCATTAGTTTTGTCCCTAACACTCGTTGATCTCGGTTGCAAGAGTGTTAGATGCTCCCTAACTTGTGCAATAAAAAATTCCAGGTCAGTAACGCTCCCCAAGCCATACAAAGGGATCGTTAGTTAACGCTCCCCAGGCCATACAAAGGGAGTGTTGATTTATAGACTAATGCTCTGCATGGTTTACAAGGGGAGTGTTAGTCACATAATTTGTGTTGTCTTATGCGTATGGTGGATCGCTTTGGTTATTTAAAGTGGAGGATATTTTAATGTGAGGTGGATATATATTATATGGAGGATTGAAAAGTTAAATGAGTGGTGGGTTGAAAAGTTAAAGTTTAAAGAATTCACTTTATGGATCATAAAATTATTTTCTTAAAAAGGATGCCTTTTTTAAGTAAAAGGTTTTAAGGCAAATATTTAAATATTTTTCCCAAGTGAAACTTTTTAATTTTTGAAGTTCAACCTTGAAACTATACCATTGTTTATCCATATTGAAAACCTAGTTTTATAGACTGTGGTTTGGGAGTTTGTGCTAATGGAAAAAGTGCAGAGTTTAAAGTTTGAAGTGGAGAAATTCAACAGAACGAATAATTTTGAGATGTGGAAGTTCAATATGCGGGATCTTCTTGTGTAACAAGGATTGCAAAAGGTGTTGGCGGGAAATAAAACGACAAGCATGAAAGATGAGGAATGGCACGATCTGGATGCAAGAGCCCTCAATACCATTCATTTGTGTCTGGAAGATGAAGTTTTGTTTAACATCGTTGGAGAGGAGGAAAAAACAGGTTTGTGGAACATTCTGGAAAGTATTTACATGACAAAGTCCTTGATGAAAAACATATTGTTGAAGAGGAAACTATATAGCTTACGGATGAAAGAAGGTACATAAATTTCCAATCTTCTAAATGTTTTCAATAGTCTGATTTTTCAATTTTCTAGTATGGAAGTAAAATACGAAGATGAGGACACAACAATTATGCTACTTTGTTCATTACCTGAATCATGTGATCATCTGGTCACCTTTATGTGGTTTAACACAACAAACACAATTAACTATGATACGATTGTGGGAGCTTTGTTGTATGAGGATATGAGGAGAAGATCTAATAAGGAAACCTCGACATCAGAAGCAATGGTGGTCAGAGGTCGATCTACAGAAAGAGGGAAAGATCAGAAAGGTACATTCAGGTCTAAGTCAAAAGACAGTAAGGGTAATGGAAAATATTGGTTCTGTGGAAAATCTAGTCATCTGAAGAGGGATTTCTGGAAAAGACAACAAGAATCCAAAGAGGAATCCACAAAGAAAGAAAATTCAGCTACATGTATGGTTGATGAAATTTATCTGTCTGTAGTATAGAGGTTGTGGATTGGTGATGGTTGAATCATTGTGAAAGAAAAAAAAGAGGGTATTTACCTTGGAGTTGTAAAAATTATCAATTGCATGTAAATGGCCATACATCTCTAAGAATTGGATAGACATGCGTACCCCTGGTTTATTGGGTCACCTATGAAAGTATAGACATAAATTTAGGTAGATTGAATATGTGGGGGGGGTATGTAAGTTGGGTTAACCTTGACTCGGTGAAACATTTAATGAGTTAAATATGGTTTTTAGGTGAAAGAACGTGGTTTTTTGGGTCCATGTTTTTTGGGTATCCCATGGTATTGTGTCCATGGATTGCATGTAAGCCTATAAAAGGCTTGGTGAACTACATTGTAAATGGGCCTATAGGTAAGTGGTGAAGGATTACTTGGCCAACTTGGCTATATTGGGTCAAGGGAATGTTCATGTTAAGGTGGAGCATTGAGACTCCAATGTAAATTCCCTAGATGTGAGCAGAAAAGGTTCACTTTGGTTGGCTTGGTCGGATTTGGTCAAACTTTTTTCAAATGCAAAGTTCGAGGTGGAACCGTTTTTCCAGGTTAGAAAGATGGGTCTGCATAAAGGCTGATGTGTTTAGATATTTGTAGTGAAATCAACATCGACATGTCAATCAAGTGTTTGAGAATATATGATTAAGGTAGGTTCATATCCATGCAACTTAGAAATAAGTGTAAGGAAGTTGGGATTGAAAATGCATGTTCAGTAATGCCAAGTTGCAACAATAGTTGTGGGAAGAAGCGATTTTTCTATCTGGTAACTCGGTCACCATTGATTGCAAAAGATTGGAAGATTCCAAAAGAGGTAGATCTTTGATTTGGTGATGATGTTAAGGGATGAAGAATCTGGGATCCTACTACCCACAAAATCATCATGGACATAGATGCAGTGTTTGATGAATCTCCTTTTATAAAATCAAACATAGTAAAAGATGAAAGGTTCAAAGCATGACTGGTAGCAGAAGGGTATTTGTAAGGTATTGATTTCCATGAAAGTTTATCACCAGTTGTTAAAAGTTTGTTTCTATTTATGTTGTGTTAGCACCAGTTGGGTTACTTGATCTTGAGTTAGTACAACTAGATGTTAAAATTGTTTTACATGGAGTTTCTTGGAAAAGGGGATGCATATGGAACAACCAGAAAGGTTGGTTCAAAATCATAACAGAAGATTCGTTTGAAAACTCAGGAATCATTGTATGGCCTTAAGCATGCCAGGAAAATGGTACAAGATGTTTGATTCCTTCATGATGATCTATATTTTACAAGAAGTGAGTATAACCATTGTATTTATGTTATATTTAGTATCTTGGTGTTGAATGCTATGCTTGTTGCAAGCACAAACATGTTTGAGATCAACAGGTTGGCTAAGTTGGTTAGGACATTTGAGATGAAGGATCTATAAGTAAAAAAACTAATCTTGGGAATGGAAATACATAGAGATAGGAAGGATGGTAAGATTGGTTATCAAAACAAAAGTATGTGGTGAAGATACTCATGAAATTCGGTATTAATGATGTGAAACCGTCAAAATCCATTTTATTTTCCATTGTAAGTTTTTCTTCAGGTTATGTCCTAACTAAGGAATAAGAAAAGGGTTATATGTCTCGAGTATCGTATGTTAGTAGGAATTTTGATGATTGCGATAGGAAATGGTCAGTATTTCCCATGCAATGGTGTTGTCAGTAGACACATGGAAAAACTAGGTGAAGAGCATGGAAATGGGTGCTTCAATATCTTACAAGCACAAAAACACAAGTATCACCTACAATGGTTACAATGATTTAGTTTTTGGTTATGATTAAGGAGATTTGGACAAGGGGATACCTACCTCAGGTTATGTCTTGCAAGAATGCAACAATATATTGGGTAATTTTCGACAAGTACTGATCCAAATTATTTTGAGAATGACATGAAGGCATAATTATAACCAAGATATAACAATGAAATACACAAAAATATAGAAGAGAACATAGAAATACAGTGAAACCCAACTTCTATTACTGAATAAGATAGAAAAACATTGTAGAACACAAAATGGAAAAATGGGGTAGCTTATCTCTGAAAAGAAAGAGATGTTGGCTACGCTTCATTCACAAGAAGCTTTACATCACACTCCATTGCCTGCTTAAAGGGTCTCCTTCACCTCAATTATATATAAGAGAGTGAGAGGAGAACAATTCCCATGATGCATGTAGGATAAATTGGATTAAGTTTATAAAATGTTGGCTACGCTTCATTCACAAGAAGCTTTACATCACACTCCATTGCCTGCTTAAAGGGTCTCCTTCACCTCAATTATATATGAGAGAGTGAGAGGAGAAAAATTCCCATGATGCATGTGGGATAAATTGGACTAAGTTTATAAAATGCCATAGGCGTTTAAAATACTAGTACTTCCCGAGAGGTCACCCATCACAATACTACTCTAGCCCGAGTGCGCTTAAATGCGGAGTTCTAATGGGATTCGATGAATTAACACTATGTTGTAGGCATGTACATAAGACCATTACATGGTGTCTGTAATTAACAAATGAAGATGAAATTACATTCCATTCCCCATCAAAAGGGTGAATGTCATGGTTTATCAAAACCACATGCTCAAAATGGTGATTCAGTGGAAAATGTGGATGGCCACCGAGATCCATCTGGATCAAGTATAGGATGAGGTGTTCTATGGTGGTCAAATTGTTGTGCATTTTACTAATAGTCCATCGTATCAAATGGGACAAGTGCATCGATTTATAAGACAAGTTACTGATGGAGGCATAATGCTCCATACTGTAGTGAATCATGCAGACATGTTCACGTAAAAATACTGTTAGAGAAGTTGTGGAGCTATGATGGTGCTTGGCTTCTCTTGGCTTGCAAAAAAGGTGATGAATTAATTCGGGCATGATATATCAGGTAAATGTTTTTCAAGGTGGAGATTGTTGAAACGACCAACTAATTTTCCATGTGGATGCATGCACACAGTATCAACTAAAAATAGAATGTGTATGCATGCACACAATATCAGCTAAAAATAGAATGTGTATGCATGCACACTTCAATGAACAATTTGTGTAACTGGTAGATCAAGATGTAATTAGTTTGTCTAACTGTGTAACTGATACTATATATCTAGCATACCTGTAGAGTTGTGGGGTAGCAATGTAGTGCAACACAGTGTGTGGGAAGAGAGTGGGAGGATGGTTGTAATCTTGTGTTTGGTTTTCGTAATTATCCCTTTAATAATAAGAATATTCATTATCATTTCCCTGTGGTTTTTTTCCTTAGAAGGGTTTCCACGTAAATCATTGTGTTCAATTGATGTGATTTCTATGTCTTGTTTACTTTTCTATTAAATTCTTGCTCGGTTTATGCTTCTGCTACCTAACAATATGATAGTAGTACTTTTAATATCCAATGATAATGTATGAAATAGTTCAACAAAATAGCTCAAATGAAATATGCATTAAACAAAATTGGTTAAACGAAATATTTTGCATACAAGACACTCGTCATTACTTGCAGTCTCAAGTGCATGATTTACATGTCATTTTTTTTCACATTAGTTTCCAAATATTTGAATTTTAATATGGCTAGAGAAGGCGACGTTTTTGAATGTTTTCACAACATAATATATATTTTATACTTAGTCATAGATGTAGGTATATTAAATATCACCAATTTGTGGTTATAACAGATGTACATATATTAATTACACCCAAGTTGTGGTTATATTTCTGTAGATGTATAATATCCTTAGCTTGTGCATGTGTTTGGGGATTGCAGTGCGAAGACATTTTAAGTAGTGGAGAGAAAGATTCATGAAATCAACATTAAATATGTGCAACTAATCGTGGATGAAGGAGGGTTATACGTGCATCACCTAATCAATCATGACCCCAACGACTTCATGGTTGATATCGATTGCGAGAATAATATAATAATTTCAATGAAATCACAATTGCTAGAATATAATGTCATTTCATTTGGTTATGATTTTATATATTACAACATTGTATAATTTCAATTTCATTTCTTTATATCAATATTCAATATTCATGTGGTCACAATTCATTAATACATTTGTCAATTATATCAATATTCATGTGGTCACGATGACAAACACTATCGTGGAAGGCGACTCCACCCTGGTCATCAACACGACGAAGAGACTCCAGAATGGTACTAGAGTGGGCAAGGTTCAGAGACACTAGCGCCTGGCTCTTTCCCTACAGAAAATCTAGGAGCATCTAAAAAATCTAAACACAGTGGAGTTGTGTTGGGTCCATAGGTCAGCAAATGGCCTGGTAGACAAAATAGCCAACAATGGGGTCGGAAAGGACAGTTTGGAACTAGAAACTACCTGGCTCAGTCTCTCGAATGACCAACTCAAAACAAACTGCATCCAACTAGCAACAAAAGATCGTGAAGGCGGGATAAGCAAGGAAGGTCACATCGACCAAGGAAACGCAAGGCCTGGAGGTAGGTAATCAGAACCCAGGAAGGATATGAATTTTGAACACTCGATCACCAATGACCATGCAAGATCAACATAAACAACCGGTGGGGGTACGACAACAAGACCCCAGTGACAAAAATAATTGCAAGGAAAGCATGTGGGAAAGTACAGATGGAAAACCGTATGCAACAAGTGACGTAAGGCACGAGGGGGTGACATGGTTCATAATTGATCCTCCAGGCCAAAGTACAGGTATGAAGAGAAACATAGTAGTATCTCAAGTGAGCAGGGACAGGGATCTGCATAGGGATAAAGGCCGAGTCATCACGATCATACAAGACACCACCAGGAAAAAGGACTGGAGGGATCACCACTACGGACAAGCCATGATTGGAAGGAAAAGATTGCAGCAGGAGGAGATCAATAAGAGGAAAGACAACAAGATTAGCTACAAACAGAAGGATCACAACTACAGGGAAAGAAAGAATCCCTATAAAGTGAGGCACAAGATGTGTAACCAACAAAGGAGGTTTGATAGACCAAACGAGATAGTGACAATGAAGCGCACGCACAGGAAGAGGAATCACCTTAGAAAGGAAGTTCTGAATAGTCCACGATGGGTGTTAAGAATGGACAAGGCAACAAAATATGCAGAGGGCACCTTCCAAACTCTAATTGTGACGAAAGGAAAAGTGGCCATCACCTGCTTGGAAAAGGAAATCAAAGAAAAATGCAAAGGTAAATCTTAGGAGGCACTGGAACAGGAAGCAGACTGGGTAACTGATCTGGGGGCCACGCAGCCCAGGGAAACCCTCAACCATAAAACAATGGATATGGCATGGCTAAATAAGATGATGATCGGAAAAATGAGTTTAGAAATGGAAGAAGCCAGGCGGGAGGACAACACGGATCACAAGAAAATGTTGGATGAAATCCTGAGTCACCTCAGCAGCTTGGATATTATTACCGAACTGCTAATTGAGGTTGAGAAGGATTAGAAATCCAAGATGGAGTGGTTAGCTTCTCAATTTCACCTCTATTTGCGCTATATCCATCACATGGAAATCAAACCAGCCAATGGACACAGCGCGCCAGCCCACGTTCGGAATACTTGCATGATCTCCCAAAAGGAGGATAACAAGAACCAGGTGGATGACAGGAAGAAACACATCATTTTCCTGGACGAGTGAACAGTTAGTTGAATGGTTAGTTCGTCCACTAGCCCCCGAGCCTAGTGGGTATTCTATGCATATTTGTTTTATGTCTATGTTGCTTTTCCTTTTCAAACTGGTTATGGGGGCACTGGCCCAGTTTCCCCTGGTTGCAGACCAGTCCCACCCCTCGTACATTTCAGTAAGCACAACTTGAGAACCCCTCGTCTGGTTTCCTACTAGGTAGGCCAGGAGGCCCCCCTTTTTTGTATCATAATCTATTCTACAGTAATACAGTTTCTTACACTCACTTACAAAAAAAAATAAAAAATCATGTGGTCACAATTTGTTAGTAAATTTGTCAATTGTCATTCTTTAAACCCACTCCCAATCAAATCTTTAATTTTTTGTTAAGGTATCAATATTCAATAGTCACAATCAATTAATGTATTAATTTTTATCAATATCATGATGCTCGACCTGTCAAAGAGTGCCTTCTCATTTAACCGTTCAAAAAAGAGAGTTACATTTGGTCAATGCAATTTCAACAATGCATTGTATTGCTTCAATTTGTAATTATTTGAAAGGGTTTAAAAAACTATTTTCATTTTATCCTCATTTTATCAATTTTGTTATTTAATACACTAATAAAAACCCTAACTTCATAATCAACATAGGATGAGGATCATCTCTCACCATTATTGATTCCATATTCTAGCTTTGATATGGTCATTTTTCTTTTTTATATCTATCTGTGAGACTATCAGTCTTGTTCTACATTTCAATTATTGTTAATGGTTATTATGGTTAGAGTTAGAGGAATATTAGAATTAGAGTTACTCCTATTAGAATTAGGGTTGGAGTTATATTAAAGTTAGTATTATTTGTATTAAGGTTTATTTTATAATAATAAAATAATAATAATAAAAAGATAATTTAAATAATAACAATAATGTAATAATAATAATAATTTAATACTAATAATACTTTTCTTAAATTTAATGTAATTAATTACTTTATTAGTGTGTTAATACTATATTATTATCTATTGTATTAATAGATTTATAAATTTGAATCCACTTGAATTGTTTTCTAATCTTTCATATCTTTAACAATGTATTAATTTATTAATTAATCAATACATTACATTATTAATGTATCAATTAATTAATAAGTTACATTATACATTAATGTAAATTAATGTTTTAATTTATACATTACATTAATATAATAATGTAATGATGTTTTATTAATGTATAAATTCTTTTGATAATGTATTATTTTATTACTGTATTAATTTATTAATGCATACTCTAATTTTATATATGCTTATTTGGAAGGGATATATTTTACAGTTCAAGGTCATATGTTATCAATGTCCTTAGAACAAGTATGATTCCAAGTTTCCTTCTATGTAATATATCGTATAAGTTCAATGTTCCTATCTTTTACACAAAGGAAACACTTAGTTAGATTTTTTTTTAAACTTCGTCAAAACTTCCTTTTAGTAATGTGTCAAACACAAACCAACCTTTTCATGCGACGAACATGCCCCGACTTTGCAATTAGACGAAAAAAACCATAAGTTACAATGTGAAAAATATAGTAATATTGCAATGTCTCGAACATATTAACGTCGCACAACATGACAAACATAGTAATATTGCAATGTCTCGCACATAGTAACGTCACAAAACATGAAAAACATAGTATTGTTGCAATGTCTCAAACATAGTAACATCGTACAGTGACGAGCATAGTAACATTCCAATCTGACGAACATAGCAACATTGCAATCTACTGAACATAGTAACATCGCAATGCAACGAATATAAACTGGCGTCGCAATCTAACGATAACAACCATGTAATTGCAATGTTGATAGTAACGTCGCAATGTGATAAACATATCCCGACATCACAATGTGATGAACGTTTCCCTATTGTTATCCCCATTTTGTGGGATAACTAAGGAGATCATGTCTCGAGGCCCTCAGGTTGCAGATATGGAGTGCTAAGAGACTACATGACCAGTGGTCTCCACTTTCACATATAGAGACCCTTCTCACCACCACAAAGGTCAAGATCTTCAGGATGGAATCCACCACACTAGATGGCTTTCGAAAGGCACTGAGCCTTGCTCCATGAGGTACAAGTCGGGTATTATGGTGAGTGTCATTTCAATATTTGAGGCATTTTGAATATGTTGTATCTTAGATTGCTTTAGATTTCATGACATATCCTTGGACATTATTCCTTTTTCCTCGTTTCACCTTGGTGGTTAACATCGTTCCCTAGTAAGTGGTCTTCCTCAGGAATGGGTTTGCTACTAAGAACTCCCTTGACGAGCCATCGTACCGTTCCTAGACATACTTACCACTTTCCATCACCTAAAACCCCCCATTTCTTTGTCTCTTGGGATTTTAGAGTGTATTGACCCAAGAAGGGTTTGTCCCTCATTCCATGGGAAGAAGGGGATAAAGGCCTAGAGAGATTGTTGTTGGATACAAAGATAAAACCCTATATATAAACCTTTCATATGTTTCTCCTAGGGATCCTCCAACAAAGCAATGAAATGCTTCTCTGTAAGAAAAAGGGTGACCCACAAGAATAAATTATAGTGAATGCTTAGGGGGTTAGTTGGAGGATAGGAGGTCTCTTCACAAGCCATCCTATCATGATCATGGGTATCTAGCGGTATGAAATTACCATCATCTGGAGACCAAGCCAGGGTAGTGGCTCTTAGTTTCACAATTGAGAGAAAGGGGGTCTCATCACGAGCCAACCTTCTCATTTCTGCAAGGTATTTGTGAGTGACACTATCATTATCTGGACACCACGCTAGGACAGTGGCCTTCAACTCATCCTTTTAAAAAATTAAAGAAACAAAGAATGGAAAGAGGATGGGCTTGATACAAGTGCATTTCAAATGAAGGTGCCACACACCCTCTACAAAGGCACCCATGAATGAGACACTACAACCCCTTGTATGTCATGAACCCCATGCCTAGTGAATCTTGATCCATAACCACTTCATCTAATTCACATGGATTAGAGAGGGATCACTTGGGAAACACTCCTTGACCTATGGAAAGATATACCCAATAGGACACCTCATCAAACCTCCCATATCCTAGCTTGGCAAGTTGCATAATGTCTTTGAGCACTTTATTGTTTGACTGGATAATATTTGATGCACATGCTTAGGTGGATCATTTATTGATTTGATTTACTCACCATGATATTATGACTTGAGATCCTTGGAGGGCATGCTTATTTGTCTTTGCAGGACCTAGTTGGTGGACATTTTTGGAACAACAAGCCTAGCTTGGGCTTCCATGCGGCTTGAATCCCACGGGTTGGATACCAAGGGCCCACTTGCTAGATGATAGAGACATAACTTTAGAGGCCTAGAAGACATCATGGATGAAATTACCTGGAACTTACATGCCAAACGTTTTTCCTAGGAGAGGAAAAATGTCACTTTTAGAAGCTTTACATCACCTAGAGGGATAGGGTTTGGTGGTGAAGGTGTTTCTTGATGACATGTGGCACGTTTTGAAGGAAGGAATCTTAAAGACCACACGAGAATACTTTGATGAATTACAAGTGGCCTTTGGGGGCCTAGCCATGAATCTACTACCCCAACGACTTCTTCAAAGTGCCAAAACATCCCCTAAAGGGGTGTCGTCACCTATTCTAGGGTTTATTTTGTGTAAAAGTGAATTTTAAAGGTGCATTGTTTAATATTGTTTTGTTGCAAGGGGTAAGATAAGGGTTGTGGACCCCTTATCTTATGTTTTACCCTTGCTAAGTGGAAAAACTATGTGAATGGCATTTTGTATAAATAGAGATAATCAGATCACATTTTGAATCATAACTCTCCCATTGTGAAAAGCTAAGGACTGAAATTTTCACTACCCTTGAGGATTTTTGTTATCTTGTGCTATGGTGTAGTGTTTCTTTGGTTATGGAGTACATGATGATGATGCACTAGCCCTTGGAGGTCATTTTCTAGATATTGTGGTGGTTTATCTTGGCATGTTATGGTTTATCTTATTTCTATTGGATTGGTAAGGATTTTTACTTGTTGCTATCATTTGTAATTCAAGCTCAAGGTTGATTTTCCTAAGGCTAGGTAGGGAGTATAAGTGCATACACCCCTACTTTATCTCCGCCATAATTTTAATCATAGAATTATTGTTTGGAAGGGTTTGCTAAGGAAGTATAATGATATACACCCCCGAGGAGGTAGTATCGCTAGCTCTTTAATTTTCACCCCATTAACCCATTAATCAAAAGCACTAGTCATTGCATTGGAGAAATAAAATGTTGCATTGGTAAACATGAAAAGTTGATGTTTTGAAGTTCTCTCACTTGGATATTGTTCCTTGAGCCCCATGCTATCTTGCCTCATTGGGGCATTCTCTTTCATCCACTAAGACTTGTTGTTGTACTAAAAAAAACCTGCAACCATTAGGGCTATAGAAATGTAACTGTTCTAACCCTATTAACTCACAAACTAACCCTAGAAATTAGCTACAACTTTTCCCTAACAAACTACTAACCCTAGCACACCTTTTGGACTAGTTTGAGGTGATTTTCACTGGCTGAATTTTATGTTACAAGGCTTGGTTTTCTATAGCCATAAGGCTGATAAATATCACTGCAGTAACTTTTTTGTTTTAGCCTTTCTTTTGTACTAAAGTCTTGCTCTTTTTTTCTTGAGCTAAACTAGTCTTTACTAGCTTGTCTCTTTCTTACTTAACTAGAATTTTAACACTTATTTTGCATCTCTTATTATCTTTTACATGCTAATATATATCATTTATTTTTTCTTCAATTAAGGACAAGAAGCTTAAATTTCTTGTCCACCTAACATATTGTATTATATACTTGGTTTTCCTTGTGTCTCGGGAATGTATTCACTCTTGGCAGGTTACTCAAAGCATTGGCACCCAACTTAAGCAACCTTATAGACTCATTTCCAAGTTCATTTTTTCGTCTGTAAACCTGACCTTTATGGGCATCCATTCATACATCATTTTTTCGGTCTCAGTTCCCCCCCAGGTCACCGATATTCCCCCCTTTAGGTGAATACCTCACCTCTAAAGTAATGAAAACACCTGTATAAGGTGATAGTGGGTAGGTGCTCTCTAATTTATCTCCATTTTTGTGGTTGGGTCGGGATTTTCCCAACCTACAACTTGTGTGATAACACGTGTCCTCACAATGTGACAAACATATCCCGACGTCGCAATGTGCCAAACATATCCCGACGTCGCAATGTGCCAAACATATCCTTGTCATCGCAATGTGACAAACATATCCCAACAAAAAAACATTTCTCTCTTGTTTCAATGTGACAAGCATATCCCGATGTCACAATGTGACAAACATATCCCCGTCATCGTAATATGACGAACATTTCATCATTTTGTATTGTGACACACATATCTCAATGCCACGATGTGACAAACATTTCCAAACATCGAAATGTGTCAAACATAGTAATGTTGCAATCTACCAAACATAATAATGTCACAATATGATGAACATATATGGACATCTCAATGTGATGAACATAGCTATGTCATCGCAATGTGACAAACATAGCCCTATTGTCACAAACATTGTAACATCACAATGTGATGAACATATACATGCGTTGCAATGTGATGAAAATAACCCTATGGTTGCAATGTAATGAACATTAATGGACATCTCAATGTGATGAACATAGCCCTATCATCACAATGTGATGAACATGTCCTCGCTTTGCAATGTGATGCACATATCCTAATGTAGCATTGTGACAGACATTTCCAAATTTCATAATGGAAAGAACACAAGCCATGGTCACAATGTGATGTACATAACCCAATGTGGGAATGTGACAAACATAGACCGACATTGGAATGAGATGAATATTTCCCAATGTCACAATGTGACGAACATAACCCACTGTCGAACTATGACAAACCTATTCCAATGCCATAATGTGACAGAAAAAACCCTTCGTCGTAATTTGATGACCATAACCTTACGATGTGATGTGATGAACAAAAGCTTATGTCACAACGTGATGAACAAAATCCGATTTCGCAAAGTGATAACCAAAACATGATCAACATTGCAGTGTGGTAGTGTGATAGTGAACTATGGTTAAACATAATCAACATGACCCACCATAATTAGATCCACATGGTCAATGAAGGTCAAACATGGGAATGGTTGACCATAAAAAACATCGATCAACCATAGTCAACCATGTTCATGGTCAACCATAGTCAACCATGGTGAAGGATAACCATGATCAACCATAGTCAACCTTTCCTTCCCAAAGTCAACCAAGGTCTACCAAAGTTAACCATGGTCATTGTCAATTAATGTATTAATGTATTACATGCGTAACAATGTGATGAACATAACCCTATGGTTGCAATGTGACGAACATAAATGGACGTATCAATGTGACAAACATAGCCCTGTCTTCGCAATGTGACGAACATATCCTCGCTTTGCAATGTGACACACATATCCTAACGTTGCATTGTGACAAAAATTTCCAAATTTCACAATGGGACGAATACAAGCCATGGTCACAATGTGATGTACACAACCCAATGTGGGAATGTGACAAGCATAGACTGACATTGCAAATGTAAACATTTTCTTATGTCGCAATGTGATGAACATAACCCATTGTTAGACTATGGAAAACCTATTCCAACACCATAATGTGACAAAAAAAAACCTTCGTCATAATTTAATGAGCTTAACCTTACGATGTGATGTGATGAACAAAATCTTATGTCACAATGTGATGAACAAACCCTGATGTTACACTGTGACAACCAGAAAATGATCAACATTGCAATGCAGTAGTGCCATAGTAAACTATGGTTAAATATAATCAACATGGTCCACCATAATTAGATCCACATGGTCAATGAAGGTCAACCATGGGCATGGTCGACCATAAAATACCTTGATCAACCATAGTCAAGCATGGTCACGGTCAACCACAATCAACCATGGTCAACCTTTCCTTTCCAAAGTCAAGCAAGGTTTACCAAAGTTAACCATGGTCATGGTCAACCATGGCCATCGTCAATTAATGTATTAATACTTTAATAGTGTATCATTAAAGTATTGTTATTTTAATAATGTATTTATTAAGGTATTAGTAATTTAATAATGTATTACTTTATTAGTATATTATTACTTTAGAAATATATTAATTAATATTGTATAAATGTGTTAATTAATTAATACATTACACTATACATTAATGTGTTAATGTCATTCATAGCCATGACCATAAGAAACCATTAATACTTTAATAATGTATTTATTTATGTATTATTACTTTAATAATGTATTATTAATGTATTACTTTATTAGTGTATTCATACTTTAGCAATGTATTAATGTAATAATGTATTGTTAATGTATTAATATTTTATTTATGTTTTACTAAGTACATTAAGGTCAATGTATTACCACTTTAGTAATGTATTACTTTATTAATGTTTTAATATATTAATACTTTAGTAATGCATTTATTAAAAATGTATTAATGTATTACTTTATTAAATTGATAAATTACAGTAAACATTAATGTATTAATGTCATTCATAGTCATGACCATAAGAAACCATGATGTATTTATTAAGGTATTAATAATTAATAATGTGTTTAATAATGTATTATTAATGTATTACTTTATTAATGTATTCATACTTTAGCAATGTATTAATTAATAATGTATTAATTAGTTAATGCATTACATTATTAATGTATTAATACTTTAATTTATACATTACATAACAGTAATATAACAATGTATTGTTAATGTATTAATACTTTAAATATGTTTTACTAAATACATTAAGGTCAGTGTATTTCTACTTTAGTGATGTAACCAATAAACTTGAATTCATTCACAAGATCTAAAAACCATGCAAACACACAAGGATGAAAAATAACTATTTTTTATTCCTTCTCCATCCTAACTATTACAATGGAAGTTCAACCCCTTATAACTACTATCTGGGATTTTCAAAAACAACTAATTTTAGAAAAATAACTAATTTTAGGAAATTCTCGCATGACTCTAAAACTGGCCGATAACTAAGAAATAACTAGAGTGACACTATTTTTCAACTCGCTTTTCTGATTAAATTCATAAACTAAGAGATCACTAATAATTAAAAAATAAAAAATTCATGTAAATACACTAAAACCCCAATTTGAGGAATTATATGAAGGAATTTGGCCCTGAAAAAGTGTCAAAATGATGTCTGATCTAAAGGATCAAATCCACACGACAATGAACTCTTTGAGACACAACTCCCTATAAAATTTCATCTCAAATGGACAACCGAGTCAAAATTTATGACCCTCAAAAAATCCTTGCATAATTCTCCTCTGGTTGAAAATAACATAGCTCCTGCAAGTTAATGTCTTCAAATTGTTGCCACCTACTGGGATCTAGGTTCAAAAATTCCCCCTTTGTAATCCATGTACTCTTTTATGGTTCTACACCTTCCCACTAGACTAGATATCAATTGTATTGGCCTTGCCAAGTATGAAGGGTCTTCTTATCTAAAATATGCACAATATTTTCCTTTTTCTTGCTCGGAATGGTATGTTTCCAATCCACCTCTGCCTCACTTTCATCACACAGATCGTCCCCATGGAAGATATACAAATCGCAAACGTTAAACATAGGGGATATATCAAGATCATCTCGCAAATCAACCTTATAAGCATTGTCATTGATTTTCTTGAGAATATTGCAAGGACCAATTTTATTATACTTCAATTTGTGGTAGGTTCCTCTAGGAAACCATTCTTTCCATAAATAAACCATCACCAAATCACCTTCATTGAATACCTGGTATCGTCGGTGAGCATATTTTATAATTTTTTTGTGTTCATTACTGACCTGCAGTTTTTGTCTCACCTGTTGTTGCAACTGTTGAATGTGTTTTGCAAATGCTTCCCCATCATCACTGATCTTATCCCCAAGTAGTAGCTACACCAAATCTAGGACACCCATAGGATTTCTACCGTAAAAAACCTGAAATGGAGATTTACATGTAGATCTATTCACTAAACTATTGTAGTCAAATGTTGTTTGAGGTAAAGCCAAATCCCACTGCTTAGGGAACTTCTCTCCAACAATGCTCCATAACAGGTTTCCCAAACTCCGATTTACTACCTCGGTTTGCCCATTTGTTTGGGGGTGATAGGCATTGTTGAACTGTAATTTAGTCCCCATTTTCTTCCATAAAGTTCTCCAAAAATGACCCAAGAACTGAGTATCTCTATCAGAGGTAATAGTTTTTGGAACCCCATGCAATCTAACAACTTCTGAAAAAACAATTTTTCCACCCTCGATGCATCACTAGTTTTCTTGCAAGCAATGAAGTGATTCATTTTAGAAAATATATCAACAACCACAAAAATAGAATCATTACCTCACTGTGTGTTTGGGATCCCCAACACAAAATCCATGCTCATATCTATCCATGGGTCTGTGGGAACTGGTAATGGCATATACAACCTTGTGTTCTGTGAGTGTCCTTTATCAATTTGGAAAATCCTACATCGTGCCACATACCTAGCTATATCATTTTTCATCTTCAACCAATAATACTTATCTTTGATTAAGGCTATCATCTTATCCTTTCCAAAATGTCCTACCAAACCACTACTGTGAAGGTCTCTGATAATATTTTCCCTCATTGAACCAATTGGAATGCATAGCTTTTGTCCTTTGAATAGGTATCCATCTTGCATAAAATATTCACCCTGATTAAGATCCATGTTCCCAGCTTCTGGATTCTTCAATTGTTCCACAATCTCCCGAAAATCATTATTAGACACATAGAGATCCTTTAACACAACAAACCTAATTACTTGATTTTCCATGGTTGTCAAAAGAACAGTGTGTTGACTCAAAGCATCTGTAACTTTATTATGTCGTCTTCAGAACAAAGGTGTAGTCTTGTAAGAAAGAGACCCATTTTTCATTTCTAATGTTCAATTTCTTTTGGGTGTTCGCATATTTTAATGCAATGTGATTGGTAAATAACACAAACTCTTTCGACACTAAATAATGCCTCCAATGTCGCAATGCTTGCACAATTGCATAAAATTCTACATCATATGTGGAGTAGTTATTTCTTACCTCATTCAACTTTTCACTAAATAATTCAATTGGTATACCTACTTGGCTAAGTACATCTCCAATTCCTACATGTGAAGCATCACAATCTACCTCAAACACTTTATCAAAATATGGTAAGGCTAATATGGCTGCCTCAATTACCTTCTTCTTTAGAAAATTAAATCTTTCATCATCTTCATTGGTCCACATTAATGTCTTGCCTTTGGTGCAATTTGTTATGGGTGATACAATACTGCTAAAATTTCGAATAATTTTTTGGTAAAAGGTGGCCAACCCATGAAAACTTATTACCTTTGTTATGCTCCTAGGACTAGGCCACTCCAAAATTGCTCTGACCTTCTCTAAATCTATCTTGAATCCTTTTGTCAAGATGAAAAAACCCCAAAATACCAAACTTTCTTGTAGAAACCTAAATTTCTTCAGGTTTGCATAAAGTTGATGTTTTATCACTGCATCCAGGGTGAGTGAAAGTTAATGATTGTCTATCATGGCACACTAGTGGCAATGAAAACCTGGAAAAACAACAATATGTTAACTTGGAGGGATTATTAAAGGTACTTTTACAATGAATTTGAATATCATTTAACAATATGAAACGTAGGAAATTGAATTAGCTTTCCAAATATACAACTTTTATGCATAGATATTGTGAATAACTATGTCAAATTTGATTTTTTCTAACTATGGTATCTTATTTTTCCAACAAAATATAAGGTATATGCTTTTGTTCATGCAGGTGTTGAGTACCTTAATGATGGAATTTCATTCCAAAAACTTGTATACCTGTATAGAACTTATTTTAATTGTGCACTGTATTTTTTGGAAATTTTTTATATCAATTTTATATATTGTTTTAAATTATCAAAGTCAACATATGTCTGAAATTACAACGTCTTTTGTTCGTGAAGGCTAAGAGGGTCTTAACATGATCATTTTTTGTTTTTAGATTGTAGGTATCAGTCTCCTCTAGTTCTAGATATAACTCATTTAAGAAACGGTTAAGCCGAAAAAAATTATAGCAGAAATAAGAGAGGTATGTATTCTAGGATTTTGATATATGTGAAGAAAAAAATAGATTAAAAATAGTAAAAAATATTAATTTAATATATATATATATATATATATATATATATA
>JZKD02S1673258.1:246515-257004 GCA_000966675.3 Picea glauca
TGTATTTCTCCTCATCATCACAAGTCTGATCCTTTCCTTTGTGGGGACATTTATTTGCAAAATGACCTATCCTACCATAGTTAAAGCATTTGAAAGGCAATTTACCTTTGTATTTTCCTGATCCCTTCTTCAGTCTCGTCACAAATTTTGCTTCAATTTCATCAGGCTCAGAATCCTCATTCTTGTCTGCTTTAAATTATGATTCTCTAAAGGTGGGTTTATCTTTAACTATTCTAATTTCATATGCAGTCAATGTTCCTAGAAGTTGGTCAAACTGTAAGGTTTTTAGATCATTAAGTTCTTCTATAGTAGAGACCTTCGAGTTGAACCTATCTGGGAGAGATCTCAATATTTTCTGAAATAAAGAAGATTCCCCAATTGTTTCACCAAGTGCCTTCATTGCATTTACCATTTCTTCTACTCTCGGAAAGTATTTTCCAACAGTTTCATCTTCCATCATATTCAGCTATTCAAACTGTATTCTGTAGGTTTGAATCTTTGCATCCTTTACCTTCTCATTACCCTCATAACTACTAATGAGTTTGTCCCACATTTCTTTGGCAGTTCCTAGGTGCATAACTTTTACAAATTCTGCTTCTGCAAGCCCACTCAAGATAGCATTCATAGCCTTAGTGTTGAATCTAAATTCTAGTTTTTCATCCTTATTAGCTAGCACAACTGGCTTTACATAACCAGTATCTACCACATCCAAGACATCTGCACCTAAATCCATTATGTAGGTTCTCATTCTAACTTTCCAAAAGGCAAAGTTTGTTCCATTGAACAAAGGGGCCTTATTGGTTGAATTTCCTTCATGGCTTGACATGTTTAAGCTCTAGGATCTACCCTTAGATAAAAGGGGCCCGCTCTGATACCAATTGTTGGACAACTGAGAGGGGGGGTGAATCATTTGTTACCGTGATTAAACAATTATGCTTCTTTTAAAATATTTACAAGGCACTCAATGATGATCACAATAATGCAGAGAAATAAACAAAGTCACATTCAACATCAGTCACATATATGAGAAAGACAGAGACGGATAATTCCCGAGGAAACCCATACAGGGTAAAAAACTCTTTTTCTTTATATGATAAGTATTATCTTAATTCTTTACATTATCATACATATGAGCACCAACTCATTGTGAGGCTACAACCTCTGGTTTTGCAAGCTGCAACTTGCTGAGAGAACCAACTCTCTATTTTCTCTATCACCCACTAGAAGGAAGCACCAACCCCCTGGTTTCTCTAGCACCAACTAGAAGGAAGCACCAACTCCCTAGTTTCTCTACCACCAACTAGAAGGAAGCACCAACTCTCTAGTTTCTCCAGCACCAACTTGAAGGAAGCACCAACTCCCTACGTTCAAGCACCCACTTGAACCTTTGAGGACACCAGTCCTCCCTAGCACCTCCCAACCACCCTTAATTATAAATTCTTGGTTACTAAAACTTATTACAGCGATATAAATTATTCAATGGCTTACCAGCCCTGTCGTTGTTCTGTTACACTTCTATGCCCTGTCTGCATTAGTGTCTTCTGCACACCCCTTTCACTTTCTGTTCTTCTGTCTTTTATGCTCTTTACACCATAGCCCTTCAATGCACCATTCCTCTACTATGAATTTCTGCTCCTGCGCTCTGCCTCCTTGCACACACCTGAATTCTCCTGCACAACAACAACCCCTATCTCTTCTTTGTTTGGCATTCTTATGGTCTCTGTTGTCTTTGTGCATGCAATATTCGCAATGCCTCTGCATGCTCACTCGCCAAATTCCTCCACAACTTGAGTGTTTTGTCTGATCATCATCTTGACTCTTCAGCTTCTCTGGTCGTTTTCCACTCGTTCAGCATCACTATATGTTATACTGAGATTCCTCGGCCTCTCTGGCACTTTGAGACTCTTCGTCTTCTCTGTGATAGTCGAGCTCACCTTCTTTGTTCTAGTTACAGGCCTCAATGCTCATCCAGCTGTCAATCGCCTCTACGAACATCTTCATCCCTCTTGAATATTCCTAGAGACTCTTAACCTCCTTTGTCAATCATCCCGAAGTGTCTTCAAGTCCTCTGGAAGAAACCATCAGTGGTTTATGGCAGTTACACTGTGTCGTGCTACAGTAGCCCTCTGATCTTGTTCAAATTCACCTGCACCGTTGGATTGATTCCAAGGGATCTTGCATTCATTTCGGCATTTCAGCTTTTGACAGTTCGGCATTCGTGTGACCATGTGTCTCGACATTCCCAGTCGCGATCCCCGAAAAGGAGATTGGTTTCTCTAGCTCTTTCCTCCATCTCTCGCTGATGTGACCAAGGGTTGTGACCACGGCCTTATGCATAAGGCACTTTCGCGATTTCACATTTCGTGAATCTGGAGATGAGGCATCTCAAGTCTCCAAGTCTTGATCCCCGAAACCTCGAAATGGCGTGGGATCAACGGTCCCGATCAACACTTGATCTGACGACTCAGATCATTTCGCGATTTCAACATTCTTGATGTTCAGTGTTCTTGTCACTTCAAAGTCCCGATCCACGAAACTACGAAATGGGGTCGGATCAATGGTCCAGATCACATCTTGATCTGACGACTGCGATTAAGTCGCGATTTCGCATATCACGATTTCGAGATTCCTGTGGTTATTATTCTTTGACATCTCCAACTCTCGATCCACGAAACTCCAAAATGGACTGGGATCAACGGTCCAGATCAAATCTTGATCCGACGGCTCAGATTAAGTCGTGATTTCGCATATCGTGATTTCGGAATTCTTGTGGTTAATATTCCTTGATATCTCCAACTCTCGATCCGCGAAACTCCGAAATGGACTGGGATCAATGGTCCAGATCAAACCTTGATCTGACGGCTCAGATTAAGTCACGATTTCGCATATCGCGATTTCGGGATTCTTGTGGTTAATATTCTTTGACATCTCCAACTCTCGATCCGCGAAACTCTGAAATGGACTGGGATCAATGGTCCAGTTCAAACCTTAATCTGATGGCTCAGATTATTTCACGATTTTTCATATCACGATTTTGAGAGGTTAGGGAACCCTGTTCCTTTGACTCTCTAGTCAACAAAATGACGATCTTTCCCCACGTGTCCTACCTGAATATGGACGGTCCTCCTTCTTTCGGGATTGTGAGCTCGCTACTCCTTTCACTTTAAAGAACGTGTAGGTTCTCCTCTATCCAACGATGGTCGGATCCCACACTTGGATCTAATGCCTGAGATCTATCCTCCTCTTCAACGCACTCTTCTTGTCTACATTGAGATCTGATAGCCATCGAGAATTCTGAATTGTTGATCCAACGATCACAGTTGTTGCTCTTCCCCGATTATCACTGCGCTGTTGAACATCGTTTTTGTACTCAAGCCATCATAATTGTTGTACTTTCCATCAATGACAAGCATATGTTGCCTGTAAAACATGCCAACACTCTGCACAGTAAACAACCCACGTACATATGCAGGTTGTTGATGCAATAGCCCGCGTCTCTGTTTCATGAAAGTTTTTTAAAAAAGAGGGAGTTTTCCTCTTTCTTGATTGAAGTTCACACTTCTTGGGTCTTTCTTGGATCAGTCCAGAGTCTCTTTATATGGCCATATCTTTTGTATAGGTTTCGGTTTACTTGTTCTGTAATCTTCTTGTGTTTCCTAGCATTTTGAGCTTTATTTTTATCTTGAATTTTAAGAAAAATGAGTTTCATTTTGAATCGGAACTCCGGGAATGATTCAGAATACCATGTTGTACTATGATAGTGAGAGTTCCATTCATATTGCAAATAACTCAGCCTTCCATCCGAATACTAAGAATATACATCTCAAGTACCATTTCATATGATCTTTCTTGGAATATGGACATTTGAAGTTGGAAAATATACATACTAGACATAACCCTACAGACATGTTAACAAAGGGAGTAACCAGGGAGAAACTAAGTTCCTTCTTAGTTTCAGTTGGTCTTCAATAATGAAGGTGAATATGAGAAATTGTCTAGGTCCACGAAGGATCAAATTCAAGAAGATACAACAACATGGAGTTGTTGAGATCAGTCTCCAAGAGGGAGATTATTGGTTGTGGAGCCTGATTATCTTCATGTTTCATAGCTCTTTGTTTTCAATTGTGTTTATACCCCATGAAGATTGTACACCCTGGAATATTTCACACCCGTCCACGCAGGAAGGGATTTCCCCCCCTGTGGGGTCCAGGGGCAAGCGGGCCCTCGATGGGGGAAGCACAGTCCTACTGCAATAATGAGCGAGAATGATCAATCCTTATGATGAAGACGTTGGATGAGCTCCAACACACCCTGAAAAGGTGTTTTCCATGAGTGTGGCGAACTTAAAAACAATGTAAGGGTAGATTGGGTATGGATGTGGCCATGGACATTGGCATTCCTATTAAAGTCAATTGATATTTGAATTGCAATTAGAAAATTTTGGTATGCTGAAAGGATTCATACATAAATAATGATATTTCCTTTTGTGTTGTACCCTTGAATATATGAAAATGACTTGGACTGTTAGTATGCATAGTTTTGAAAATATAAAGTGCATGAAAACTAAAATTTTGTTTGGTTGAGGAATGTTGAAATTGCGGCAAAAAAAGGGATCTTGGATATGGCAGCATTGTAAGCCCATAGGGAAGACCAATTGCATGTTGAAATAAAACTAATATGGGGAGGAAAGTCCCATACTTGTGAATCTATTTCCTATGCGGAGCATATCTGAAAATAAATGTGGAATTTGGAAATCTGTGGGTGACAGATTTGCAAGAAAAAACTGAATTTGAAATTGATGATAATAACTCATAATTTTTGTATACCTGTGATATAGGTGAGATGAAAAATATTTGTCTAGGGAGGATAGATGAAGGATGTCAAGATTGAAAGAATGAAAGAGTCTATTGTTGAGACATGAGAACCCTGTGGTAAGACATGATCACCCTAGAATATGTCATGTTGTGGTAACACAATTCAGAGGGACACCTCAACAGAGCAAGTCTGAGGGACACCTCAACTGTAAGGCTCAATGAAGTCTTTAGAACTCTTCCTCTATGAGAAAGTCTTGGCAAGGGCCTTCAGGGTGAGTGACTACAAGGAAGAGGATACTTTGATAATTCTCATACATTATTGATTGGGATCATGCACACAATGGGTATGTCCAGGAAAAATAGTGAGCCAATATAACAAGACAACCATGTGGATGCGAATCCATGAAATGCACAAATAAGTATTGTGCTAGATTTTGAAATTTTTCCTCTTGAATTTTGCACAACAATAAAATGTTTCTGCATGAAATTGTGATTAATATGCTTGTTGTCCATTATTGTTTGACCTAATGGGTATTGGGACCCTGACAACTCAGGAGTTTGAAACTCCGAGATACTTGGGATGTTAGAACATATGCTACCAAAAGGGATGAAGGTCGGAGCTATGTGGTTGGACCTTGGGTGTTTGAGATTTTATAACTCCAGGAGGTTTCAGATGTTAGGATGTATATTGATCCAAAGGGGTCAAAGACCGGAGCCACATGGTAGGACTCCGAGACTTCAAAACTCTGGGAATGATTCAGACATGGGGGGGGGGGGGCATGAATCATGTATTCATCATTTTCTTTTAGCATCTTTTGTTAGTTCTTCTTTGATTGGAAGAAAACAAATAAAAACCTAGTTGTTTAGGTCTCTTTCTTTCTTTGCATTTGTTTTGCATTGTTATTTGAAAAAGAAAAAGAAATTAGCATAGTATTGTGTTCTCTTCTCATCTTAAAAGCATTTCAAAAGAAAAATAAGAAAGATAATTCTTCTTTGTCGATGTTCTTATAAGTTTCATTTTTTTTGCAAGAGTCTTAAAAACATCAGTTGCACTACCACACCTTTTGAGTAAATCAAGCTTTAAGATTAACACCTAATCTAAAATACATTAGAATTTTTTGTTTGTAGAGTTCACAAACTAGTTTAGGGTTTTAGGGCCTTGAATTAGGCTTCGAGAGGAAACTCTTAAAGGCCACTTAAATCAAACATTGGAGTCTAATTTAGGGAGTTCTTTAAGTCCAGTGTCGTAAAAGTTAGTCGTGACCCCCCTCTAACACAAGGGATAAACACGAGTCACGTGAGGAAAGGAAGCGGAGATAACCCCTCCAAAGTTGAATTGAACGTAGTGTGGAACATATATTGAG
This sequence comes from Picea glauca, assembly GCA_000966675.3. Classification (NCBI taxonomy): domain Eukaryota; kingdom Viridiplantae; phylum Streptophyta; class Pinopsida; order Pinales; family Pinaceae; genus Picea; species Picea glauca. Next base: position 252,694 of record JZKD02S1673258.1, read on the forward strand.
GGTCTATCTCGGGAATAATATCGACTTCATTTTCCTACAGAGCTTCATGGACCTCGAATATGTTTGAGATCCTCTATTTTCTTTCAGACAATTTTCTTTCGATACCCTTGATAGGCTTCATAATTGTTATCCTTCTCATTACGATCTGCTTGACTGTCGATTGTACCCACCCGATTACTGACTACGAGCTGGAAACCTAGTTGCCCATATTTTATGGACTTACACAGGTGACTGCGGAGTTATACCGCAATACCTAGGGTCGACGTCGGATCACGCTTCACAGAGTATACCCAAACGGTGCTTCTGTGTTCAAGTTTTACTTATACCAGTTAGTTTCTCTAGTGTCGATTGGAGTAACTGTCCTTGGCACTATTTAGTCGTCTACTTGATTTATCTTTAGGATGATTTTAGTGGTGTGCTCTGTGCTCCCTAGTTTTCCATAGTGAGTTAGTCAGTCATTACTTTGGGTCTCTGACCTAAGGTGGTAGACCACCCACTCCTCCTATCATGAAGAATTTTTGGTCTTCCACTTAGAAATGTGGAGCCGCCTCTATATAGGCGTTGTTTTTTATAACACTGGTTCACTAGAGTCAGTGTGTGAGACTTTTATGGACTTGAAAGATACCGCAAGGGGAGAACTTGTGCATAAGATATTCATGGCTAAAGTTCCTAAAGAAACCAATGAAGGAACCCCTTCAAAATGGGATTCTTGTGCTTTTCCTTTTTTTGGAAACATTGGTGTCCCTTTGATGGCCACTTTGTACATTCCTGGGTTGAATGTGGGACTACCGATTTGGTTGGGTGCCATTCCAAATGTCCCAAATTCTCTTGACGCTTCTCAGTTAAGAACTTTATGTCATGGTCATCATGTTGATGTTCCTTCGTCAGCAAAGTCTTCTCCTCCTCCTTCTCCCTTCTATGGTGAAAGTACAGATACTAGTAACTGGAAGTCTAAACGAAATAGAAAGAGGAAGAATAGGAAGAAGAAATCACCAACATCTATGAGTCATGTTGGAAATAGGTCATCAACCTCTGCAAGTCATGTTGAAGACCAACACCTAGCCTTTTCAAGTCATGCTAGGGGTATGAACCTAGTCCCTGCAAGTCATATTGGAGTTCAACAATCGACCTATGCTAGTCATGTTGGAGATTTGTTAACAACCGATGTGATTCATGCTGGGGGAAAAGGTCCAGTCACTGGTAGTCATACTAGTAATAGGTATGTAGCATATGCAAGTCATGTTATCGACCCATCACCAACCTCTACAAGTCATGTTGGAGATGTGCAACCAACCACTACTATTCATGCTGGGGGCATTGATTATGTTGAGAAACCTAGACGGATAGGATGTAAGCCTAAGTTCCCTTATAAGATTTGCAAGGGAGATCAACTTACTCATATGTTCCCTGACATCCCAGAGGTACGAAGATTGTGTTCCCTATCTACAATTTCTTCTGATTCCGAGTCTTCTGAGGTTTCCTCACAGTATATTCAACCTTTGGTTGATGAAGTAGTCATGTCGATGTAATCTTTAGTTGATCCCACTCCTCTTTTGGGGGTGATGTGATTGTATTCCATGTTGTGTTGCAGCCCATTCAACCAATGGTTGATAAATTGGTCACGCCAATGAAATCTTCGGTTGATCCAAGTATTCTCTTGGAGAGTGTCAAGTCTACCAAAGTGGTCATGTTGATGCAATCTTCAGTTGATTCCACTCTTCTCTTGGAGAGTGTCGAGTCTACCAAAGTGGTCACGCCGATGCAATCTTTAGCTGATCCCACTCTTCTCTTGGAGAGTGATGTGTCTACCGACTATGTTTTTAGCATTTCTAGTTCAGTACTTTCAGAACAAGCGAGCATTCCACTCGCTTCTAGCACACCCCCTCCAAGCCCTAGGATGGTTTCCTTTGATTGGAATGACCTTGTTGAGCCTTTTCGTCCTTCTTTTGCACCCTTTCAAATAAGGGTTGAAGTTAATTCAAACAACATTTACCGATGTATTGTGGATGAAGGAGCCTCCACAAGTATTTTATCCTCCTTGGCTTGGCAAGCTTTGGGTTCTCCTGAGATTTTGTCTGCTTCACATGAGATGTTGGCTTTTAAAAAACGTCCTAGTGAATATTTGGGGATTATTCCTCATTTTCCTATCTCGTTAGGTGGGAATATTGTCCTTGTCGCTGTTATAGTGGTGAAAGGCTTGTTAGATTTCAATATGCTTCTCGGGCATGATTATGTATATTCTATGAATGTTGTGGTGTCTACGCTCTTCTGGGTGATGCATTTCCCTCATAATAGAAGCATTGTCACTGTCGACCGACTGGCATATGATAATCACCATACTAATTCAACGTTATTTTAGGCTACCCCTTTATATGTTCCTATTTTTTGTGTAGACACTACCCCGCGGGACTCCCAAATGAACACACTTTGTTGTCTTTCAAGATCACTTTGAAATTCAAAAGAAACATCCAACGAGACTGTATTTCTTCTTTTAGATCTCATCTGGATTAACTAAGAAGAGTAGCTCCCTGGATTCTTCTTTAATCCCTTTTAAAAATCTCTAAAAATGAAAATATTTCTGAGTGACCTTGTTTCCCTTCACACTCGCCAAACTCGAATTTGAAGGCACATTTGTTCGATGGTAGTTTACCCCTTTTTCGGTCCGAATGACTAATTTTATGAATAAATGTATGCTCTAGGAAACTTGTTTCGCTAGAAGAGTATTCTCAGACATAAGTTTAACCCTTTTTCGGGCCCGAGGGACTAAATCTTCAAAAACAGAACATTCTCCTTGGTTGTGGTTTATTACCTTTTTTGGGCCTTGGAGATTACTTATGAAAAAGGACCCCCCTCGGAGTCCATAGTTAAGATCTTTTCAGACTCCCTAAAATTGAAAATATTGTCGAGTGATCTTGTTCCTTCACACTTGTTAAATTGGTCTAGAAGAACATCTACTGGTATGAGTTTAACCCTTTTTCTGGCCTGTAGATTATAGAGGAAAAAGGTACACCTCGGGAGATTCATCTCGCCGGGAGAGTTCTCCTCAGTAACTTTTATACTTTTTTGGGCTAAGGAGACTAAACTTAGAAAAAGGTTGTGAATCCATAGTTAAGCTCTTTTCAGACTCCTTAAAATTGAAAAGATTGTCGAGTGATCAAAGTCCCTGCTAAACAAGTTGTTTATTCGAAAGAAGTTGTATCATCTTAGGATGGAAGATGGAGATTCTATGACAGAACATCTAAATTCATTTAATACTCTGGTAAGTCAACTTGTCTATGTTATTATTACTATTGTAGAAGAAGATAAGTGTATTACTTTGTCATGTTCTTTTCCAGACTCTTGGAATAATATGGTTGTAACAATTGGTGGTACCACTCAATCTACATTGAAGTATGAGGATGTAGTTGCATCCTTGTTATCTGACGATATGAGGCAGAAAAGCATGGATGTTCATAGCACATATGCTTCATTTGTAAGAGGTCGTACCCAAGACAGGAATCATGGTAAGTCTTCGGGGGGGAGATATAAATATATGGGTAGATCTACGTCTCTAGGAAAATCTTTCAGGAAATGATGGAAGTGTGTTAAAACGAGGCATTATAAGAAATATTGTAAGTCTAAGAAGGTTAATAAACCAAAGGGATCTGATAGTACCTCTTCCACAGAGGTGAAAATCTCCACTGAAGAAGGAGGTGATGTTTACATGGCATCTGCAGGTACACATGCAGATCGTGATGTATGGTTGATCGACTCAAGTGCACCATACCATATGACTCTTCACAGGGAGTGGTTCTATGAATATGAAAAATACGATGGTGGTGATGTATTCCTAGGAGATGACTCGACAGCCAAAATCATGGGACGTGGAAGGGTTAAGTTGCTTCTAAAATATGGAAGGATTAGAAACCTCCCTGGGGTTCTACACATTCCAAAACTATCTAGGAGCCTAATATTTGTAAGCAAGTTGGATGATGCAGGAGTGGATATTGTATTGGGAAAGGGAACTTGCAAGATGGTACGAGGAGCAATGGTGTTGATGAGGGGAGTTCGATGTGGAACTCTATAAAAAAAATTGGGAAGCACTTATACTAATGGGTGTAACAATTCAGTTGTCCCTGAGTAGAGAAATAAAGAAGACAAGACCAATATTGTCCCTGTAAAGAAGACCATGTTGTGGCATCAAAGACTGGGACATTTTGGAGAAAAGGGCCTTTGAACACTACACGATAAAGGTATGGTTGAAGGTATGTCTAATTGCACTCTGGATTTTGATTTCTGTGAACATTGCATATATGGTAAACATAATCGAGT
>JZKD02S1673258.1:257054-268006 GCA_000966675.3 Picea glauca
GGCTCTGGTAGAAAATCAGACAGAGAATAAAATAAAGGTATTGAGAACAGATAATGGTGGAGAATTCTGCGGAAATGAATTCGAAGAATTTTGTAAGAAGTGTGGTATAGCAAGGAAGAATAATACTCCATACACACCTCAACAGAATGGAGTTGTAGAAAGGATGAATAGGACATTGATGGAAAAAGCAAGGAGCATTCTTAGTGGTGTCGAGTTAGGACAATAATTTTGGGCAGAGGCAGTGGGTACAACATGTTACCTGGTCAATCGATCACCCTCATCAACGGTTGATGATAAAAATCCACAGGAGGTATGGAATGGTAAGACACCCTCTCTTGAACATATCAGAGTGTTTGGTTGTGATGCTTATGTACATGTTCCAAATGAAAATAGGAGTAAGATGGATAATAAAGCTGAAAAGAGTATATTTATGGGTTATAAAGATGGTGTGAAAGGTTATAATATTTGGAACCCATAAACTAAGAAGATTGTTTACAGTCATGATGTTGTTTTTAGAGAGGTAAAAGATGTGTCCAAACATGAATTCCTACCAACGCGAGACAAACCTGAGAAAATAGAGCTTGAGTTGGATGATGAAAAATATGACTCATTTGAAGAAGATGAAGCAGAATAAGAACCTCATACCCCAGTATTGAGGAGATCAGTGAGGGAAAGGAGGCAACCATAAAGGTATAGTCCACTTGATTTTTGTTCTAATTTTGATTTATCTATTACTGATGATGATCCCATAACTGTCAGGGAAGTAATGAATTCAGAGGATAGTAAACTATGGAAGAAGGCCATGGTTGAAGAAATGGATGCCTTGGATAAGAATGAGGCATGGGATATAGTTGAGTTTCCATCTGGAATAAAATATGTTGGTATCAAATGGTTGTTTAAGAAGAATCTTAATGTAGAAGGAAAGGTGGAGAAATACAAAGCTCGGTTAGTAGAAAAAGGTTATTCCCAGGTAGAGGGAATTGACTTTGGTGAGATTTTTTCTCCTGTTGCCAAGTTAATGTCTATTAGATTTCTTTTATCTATTGTTGTTTCTTTTGATCTTGAAGTGGAACATATGGATGTCAAGACAACATTCCTACATGGGGATCTGGAAGAAGAAATCTACTTGAAGCAACCAGAAGGATTTGTAGTGAAGGGAAAGAAAGAGTTGTTTTGTAAGCTAAAGAAGTCATTATATGGTCTGAAGCAATCACCTAGGATGTGGTACCAAAATTTTGACACATACATCCTTAGATTGGGATTTGTGAGAAGCAGGGATGATCACTGTGTATATTCCAAGCAGGTTGGTAATCACTTCATTTATGTAGTGTTGTATGTTGATGACATGTTGCTGGTAGGAAATAACGTGGATGTTATCAAGAAGGTGAAATCGCAGTTATCCTCCAAACTTGACATGAAGGATCTGGGTGCTGCTAACTTCATTCTGGGAATGGAGATTAAAAGAGATCATGAAAAAATGAAACTATGGTTGAATTAGAGAAAATATGTTGAGACGATATTGCAGAGGTTTAATATACATGGAAGTAAATAGGTCAAGGTTCCTATTCCTATACGTGTAAATTTATCTATAGATCTGTGTCCCAAGAAATAGGAAGAAGAAGAGGACATGTTCCATGTTCTGTATGCCAGTACAATTGGCAGTTTGATGTATGCAATGGTCTGTACTAGACCATACATTGCACATGCAGTGGGAGTTTTGAGAAGGTATATGTCAAAACCAGGGAAGGAGCATTGGAAAACAGTAAAGAGGGTCTTCAGGTATCTTCGTGGCACTACCAGATATAGATTTTTCTACCAAGGAATACCAAGATTGGACAGAGTGGTGGACATACATGGTTTTGTTGATACAGACTGGGCTGGAGATATGGATCGCAGAATATCTACAAGTGGTTATGTGTTTAACCTATTTGGAGGGGAAATCAGTTGGATAAGCAAAAGATAGGCTGTAGTGGCACTCTCAACTACAGAAGTTGAATACATGGCAGCCACGCATGCAAGAAAGGAAGTAGTATGGTTACAAAGATTGTGTTCAGGTATTGGGTCGGTACAACAAGCAGTGAGATTAGATTGTGACAGTCAAAGTGAAATCTTCCTGGAAAAGAACCCTGCTTATCATTCGAAGAAAAAACATATTGATGTTCAATATCACTTTGTGAGAGACATGGTTGAAGAAAAGAAGGTGTTGCTGGAAAAGGTTGACACTTTGAAGAATGTTGCAGATTCATTGACAAAGTCTGTTAGCACAGAAAAGTTCTCCTAGTGTAGAGTAACAATGGTCATTGCTTCCCTGGATTGTTGACTATATAATCCTATGGACCCCTGGATGAAAAGAAAACAACAAGTGGGAGAATGCTGGGTATGTGTTATATTATTTGCATGTGTGTGTGTGGGCACGTCAGATTCAACAAATGCGTCTGACGATCTAGTATTTTTAACAGATTTTGCTATTTTTAGCGGTTTTCTAAATTAATCTTGGATTAAAGGATTAGGTTTTTGGTAGCTACAAAATACCTAAAAACATTGTACATATTGTATGGTAAATGGTGAAATTAATATAATGAATATTTGAAAGGTGTGGCACCAAGGACGGTTGCTTTTCTCCCAGTTAAGGGTTTCCGGTGTAAATATATGTGTACTATATGTATGAGCCATTGATTAATTTTTATTTTTCTTAAGAATATATATGCATTGATTTACTTCAAGGGTTTAAAACTTACATCTCGTTCCTCCTTTGTAACATAGCATTCTTTTATTCTTTTTCAAGCTCTTAAAAAATAGAAAAAGACAAAAAAATCAAATATTCCAAAAAGAGGGGACAGGAAATATGTATTCTTTTTTCAGCAGCACAGAGAGTCACCCTTGGACAAAGAACATCCTTCAATTTGCTCGCCAAACATTGGGATCTAGTATGACCTTAGGAATTTTTTCTCGCTACATAGAATTGTGTCCTCCTCCATTTGGTTACTCTTCCAAACACAAGGAGAGTTTGGGTTGCCTCCTGCATCGTAAACTTATGTCAATGTCATGCTGCTTGAGTCTGATTTCTTTCATTCTCTTGTCTAAGGGAAGTTTCACTCAATTTGATTTGGCCTTTCTACAGTTTGTCTCTTGACCTGCATGAGTCGTTCATCCCGAGAGTCCAGTCAAGTCCAAATTCAAAATCGATGAAGTTCTCTGCCTGGTCATCGAGATCCTCATGTCTTTTCCCGACGAGCTGTCAAAGACCTCATGGTAGTGAGTTATACATTCCCATTGTACTCATACCCAAGTTTTGAAGATCTTGAAGTTGTTCCTCAAGCTATGAAGACCTCATCTCCAGCCATCAGGCGCCACTAGCTTCATGAAGATGGATACTATACTTGTATATCTTCGAATGATTTTGAGATGTAGATCTAATGTGTATTTCTCATGGATACAGTTTATATAGTTATATGACATGGATCTGCAGTTTATTTGATTGGCATACATGATTTATTTCATCCCGAGCATGGATATGCCCACCTTGGAGAGACAATTGTTGTTTTGCAGATGGCACCTCCCAAACTATGGTCCTAGGCTCACTCAATTTCGTACATTGGTGAAGATATTGTAATGTATTTCGATCATCAATTTATCTTCTAACCTCACACATTAGGGGGAATATGTTATAGCCCTAAAATGCCCTACTTATGCATACATGGCCTTGGCCCTCTTACTTGCATATTTTTCCAAAGCAATGTTGAGAAGCTCTTCTTAAAAAACCATTTTTTAGAAGATGTATGTGCCCTGCATTATTACAGCCCACGTACATATTCTTTTTGAACCACTACAGCTCACATACATATGCATCCTGCACCATTACAGTCTGTGTATGCTTGCAAAAGTTGCAAAAGATAAAAAAGTTGCAAGGAATTTGTTTAAATTCATGGGCTATTGGAAGTTTCCCAACTAATCCACCTGCTATAGCCTGTCACCTAACAAAATAACCATCATTTTTTCATATAAAAGGAGGTTTTGGGGTCTCATGATTACTCGCAATGCCCTTCCAAGACATTGGGAACCTTTCATTCAAATTATCAATGGAAGAGAAGACTTACCTTTGTTTGATCGTCTATGGGAAGATTGCACTCAGAAAGAAACCAAAATTATAACCAGAGGTGTCCAAGACTCCCACCATGATGACAATCAATCCCTTTCTTCTCATACAAAAAGAGGCAAAAGAAAAAGAATAATTTTTGGCAAAGCATTCAAAGACATAGAAAAGACATTTCAAGGATTCAATGTTTCAGATGTGATAAGTAGGACACATTGCAAGAGATTTTCCTACCAGGAAGAAAGGAAGACAACATGCATCCATTTCAGATGTTGATTCAAAACCACATCATAGAAATGAAGACATAAAAGATGAATCATTCTTCTTCATTTCATCACTCTCAGGTACCATTCCTATTGATAGTGATATTTGGTTGATTGACAGTGGTGCTTCCAGAAACGTGACTAGATATAGAGAACATCTTACAAACCTTGTAAAGAAAGAGACTCTTTTACATGTTGTACTTGGTGATAATGCTAGATATACTGTGAAGGGAGTTTGATCTTCTACTTTCCAACTAGATTATGACATACCTCTTCAATTGAGTGGTACTATATGTACCTGGGATGAAAAGGAACCTTGTTTTATTCCATAGAGGATAAAGGCTACAAGGTTACCTTCTCTCAAGGAAAATTTCTTGCATGGCACAAGAACTCACACATGGATTATGCCTGGGTGATTGGTGTTCAAGAAAATAGTTTGTACATATTGACTGTTTGACCAGTCTAGGCCTTGTTACATGATACTATCAGTTTTAGCAAGCTATGGCATATGATACTTGCTCATTTACATTATAGATCCCTTCCTGCTCTGGGGAATATGGTGATAGGACTTCCAGAGATACATATTGAGCATGATGGTGTTTTCATAGGTTGTTCTCTTGGCAAGAATGTCAAGGGGTCCTTTTCGAGAAGTGACATTATATCCAGGGGGATCTTGGACTTGATACATATAGATGTTTGTAGACCCATGATTGTTTCTTCCTTGAATGAATATTTGTACTATGTGATCTTCATTGATGATCACTCTCGGAAGACATGGATTTACTTTTTGAAGACCAAGGATGGAGTACTTGCGATATTTCAAGAGTTTAAAGCTCAGGTTGAGAACCTGACTAGGAGGAGGATCAAGGTGTTGAGATCAGATAATGGAGGAGATTACAACTCCATGGATTTTAGTGATTTCTGTATTGAGTCGAGGATCAAGAGGGAGTACACCATTCCTTATAACCCTCAGCAAAATGGGGTTGCAGAGAGGAAGAATAGATCCGTTGTTGAGGCAACCAAAGCAATGATACATGATCAAAATCTACCTATGATTATGTGGGCAGAGGCATCCATGATAATAGTGTACATTCATAATGGGAGTCCTCATAAGATTATGAAGAATATGAATCTCGAAGAAGATTTCACCAGAGTGAAGCCTGAGGTTGGACACTTCAGGATATTTGGGTGTCCAGTATACTTTCATGTAACCAAGGAAAAGAGGACCAAGCTATACCCTTTAAGAAGAAAGGGAACATTTGTGGGGTACAATGAATCTTCGAAGGCATATTGGATATACATCCCTGGTCAAAGACAGATTGAAGTTAACATAGATGTCACCTTTGAGGAAGAGATAGCCTTATGAATATCCATAGAATATCATCTGGAGATTGACAGTGAGAAGAAGGAAGAGACAATACCTTATCCCCCTTCAACAGTTCAGAGGGAGACAGTTATAGATCCAGTTGATCTAGTTGATCCAGTTGATGTTCCCAAAGACATTGCATTAGGCCAGAAGAGGCCTGCATGGGCTCGACAGACTCTGCAAGAGGTAGAGGGACATGTAGCTCCTTGTGGTACATTCTGAGAGAGAAAGATACCACAAATATTTTCGATATATGTTTCAGCTATGAGCCACATCATTGATACTGATCCTTCTTATCATGGAGAAGCAACAAGTTAGTAGGTTTGTAAGGATGCCATGACCGTAGAGCATCAATCCATCATGAAGAATGATGTGTGGGATATTGTTCTGAGACCGAAAGGGAAGTATGTAGTCACTTCCAAGTGGATCTATAAGATCAAACATGCAGCTGATGGAAGTGTCGATAAGTACAAAGAAAGACTTGTGTTTAGAGGATTCTCTTAGGTGGAGGGAATAGATTAGGAGGAGACATTTTCTCATGTTTCCCGATACACTTACATCTGTACGATTATTTCCCTTGCAACATCCATGGGTTGGAGACTACATCATATGGATGTGAAGACAACCTTTCTCAATGGTGAGACTGAGGAAAATGTTTACATCGAGCAACCAGATGGATTCATGATACATGAGAAGGAGTCTCACGTGTGCAGGTTGACGAAAGCCATGTATGGACTAAAGCAGGAACCTCATGTGTGGTGTGAGAATATTGATGGATACTTGACGAGTTTGGGCTTCAGCAAGAGTGTTGTTGATCCAAACCTATACTACATCATTGTTGGTGACAAGTGCCTGATTTTGGTCCTATATGTTGATGACTTATTCCTCACCGATTTAGAAAGCCTTATTGTTGAATGCAAGTGAGCATTGGCTTCTGAATTAGAGATGAAGGACCTTGGTATGATTCACTACTTCTTGGGACTAGAAGTGTGGTAGAGGACTGATGAGATTCTCCTGTGCCAAGAGAAATACACATTTGAGATATTGAAGAAATTAGGGATGACAGACTGCAAATCCATTCCTACACTGATGGTGATGGATCTAAAGAAAATGAACGAGGATTATTTTGATTCAAGAGAGATTGATCCACATATTTACAGACAGTTGATTGGATCATTGATGTATTTGGTTAACACTAGACCTAATATATGTTATGCAGTGAACATACTCAATCATTTTATGAGTTAGTCTATACAGACACATTGGATAGCAGTGAAGCATGTATTGAGATATTTATGAGGCACAGTTGGTTATGGACTGAGATATGCCTCTGGTGTAGACATGAGATTGCAGGGATATGTCGATGAAGATTGGGTAGGGAGTGCAGTGGACTGGAAGAGCACATCTGGTTGTTGTTTTACTTTGGGATCTGCCATGGTTTCCTGGTGCATCATGAAATAGACTTATGTGGCTTTGAGTACAGCAGGAAACAAACTTATGTGGCTTTGAATACCGTAGAAGTAGAGTGCATTGCATTATGTATGGCAGTCCACGAAGCACTGTGGATTCACAAGCTCCTTGCAGACTTTTTTGGACATGAGATGGATTCCACCGTTATCCATTGCGATAACCAGAGCTATGTGAATATCTCAAAGAATCCTATGTTTCATGATGAATCAAAACACATCAAGATCAAATACCATTACATCAGAGATATGGTGTAGAGGAAAGTAGTACATGTGCAATACCTTTCTACACCCAAGCAAGTTGCAGATGTCTTCACCAAACCGCTTTCTAGGATGAAGTTTGAGTACTTCCGTGAGAGACTTGTCCTGGTGGAGAATGCCTCCCTAGCTGAGAGGGAGTGTTGATGATTTAAACTTCATGATAAATTCTCCATATTGTTCGCCTTTGGACTGAGTTGAGACATCTATGAGAAATTCCATATGATGGGTGTGTTGTTTTTGTTTAGACTGAGTTGAGACGACTTGTGTTGGTATCTCGTTGTGCTCCTCTGGACTGAGTTAAGATGACTTGATATGGCTCTCCAGATGGTACTCCTATGGACTTAGTTGATTTTATTAGTTGAGAGTGACGTCCCTGTGGCTGAGCACATGTGGACATGTACCTAGTGGTTGAGCACTAGAGGATGTGAGAGATCCTTTCTATATTGTCTAAGAGTAAGATTTATTGTGTAACCCTAATTGTGTAAAGGGTACAAGTCAGCCCCACCATGTAAAGATAATTAATATTGTGTCATAGATTAATTGTATTATTTAATTGTACGGGTCGGTCCTATTGTTCCAATAAACACACTTATTGTTGTGCTAGGTCATGTATAAATAAGAGTTGATCCCCATTGTGGATCACTCACTCTTCATTGTCTTATTATCTCAATGCCTACTTGTAGGGATGAAGTGTGCACTCCTCTTATGCGCACAATTTCTTGGTCATAGAAGCACCCTCTTGTGTTCTCTAGGGTTTGTAGTGTGTGGGGGATCTTCTCTTGACTCTATAGAAAAGGATTGCAAGGTTTTTCCCTTGGTTGAGAAGGGTTTTCCCAAGATAACTTCTTGTGTTCTTGTGCATGGTTATTCTTCTTGTGATCTTGGTTACTGTAACTATTGTATATTGTATTTCTACATTGTTTATGGTTCAAGTTCATGCTAAATTGAAAATAAACTACATGTTCTTGAGCTAAGCATTAAAAACTCAACACATTGACTCTACCTTTTTATTTTAATATAAGCATAACATTTTAGTGGATTCGATATTCTTTATTCGTAATCATTTTTAGAATCCCTCTCTATATCCCCCCTATTTGACTCTCTCCCTCTCTCTCTCTCTCTCTCCCTCCATCTATTTATCTCCCTCCTCCCTACCTCTCTTTCCCTCCCTCCCTCCTTCTCCCCCCCTCCAAGTCTTCTCCTCCTCCCTCTTCCCCTTTGTTCCTCCCTCCCACTATCTCTCCTCTCTTTCTCTCCTACATCTACCACCTATTTATCTCTCTCCTTGTTTTTTTTCTCACTCTCACTCTCTCTCCCACCTCTCTCTCTCTCTACCCCCCCCTCTTGGTATTCCTCTCCCACCCTATGACACTCTCAAACAATCCATTTCTACCCCCTTATATCTTTACCTCTTACATCTAACCCTTGCTCTCTCGCTCCCTATATCTCCATCCCTCTTTCTCCCCCAATATCCCCACCTTGATATCTTTTCTTATATCTAACCCCCCTTCCCTCTTCCCCGCCCCCCTTCTTCTCACTCTCTCTCTACCCCCCCTATCTATATCCTTCTCCCTCACTCTCTCTCACTCTCTTTGTCTTCCCCTCTCCCCATATCACACTCTCTTTATTCCTCTCCCTTCACCCCCCTCCCTACATCATAAGGAAATAAATGGCCTTGACCTAGACATGTCAATACGTAAACGTAGACCTAGACATAACAAGATCCAGACATGGAAATACCTAGTCCTATGCGATGACCATGGCATAGACCATGAAATAGACCTAGACCATGACATAGAGCTAGAAATAGATTTATACCATGACCTAGACCCCTCTATCTCCATATAATCCTAGGCATAACCTATTCTCAAGCCTTAACCCCCTCCATTGATCCGAAAAGATCTTTTAAACGACAATGGTTGAGTTATTATGCATGAGTTAAATTACCATTTAGGAAACTAATGAAAGAGGAAGAAGTAAAGAGGAAAATATGGTAGCCATATAAACATATACATATTTGAAAATAATCATGAATAACAACAAACCATAAAACACCAAAGTGATAACGGAGTTCGGCAATCTCGCCTACGTCTCTGGACCTTTGCCTCAATGGGTGAGGCTTTCTTATTTTTGTTCAAATATTTAAAAGTACATCACAAAAGTTCCAAAAGGATTACAAACTGATCTAGTCTTGTTCTACCATATCTATAGAACCCAAAAAAACTGATGGCACTGAAAACGGATGACCGGAGCTCCCAGAAATGGCCCGCAAAGGTGCTCTCCTCAATAGCTTCCCTGCATAAAAATGGCTTTGGATCAATAATTATTCATCATAAACCTATTCTAAAAATCTCTCCATGGATTCAAGAACCCCTATTTTATATATATCTAAATTTGGTAACAACCTCCCAACTTCTCCCCAAGATCTGGCCACAAAAAGGGCCCAATATCCCCCAAAAAAGACCAAAATCCCATAAAACTACTGAATAAATCATTAAAAATCATTAAAAATCTTTATAATAAAGTTAAATAACCCAATATTTGAAAAAATCAAGGGCGCAACCCCTTTTTTCGTGGGCTTCTGGTCACCTGGTGCGCTCCATGTTTCCTCGGGCTTATCTGGTAGTGTGTTGGCCCCTTACTTCTCGGCTCCTAGCTATATGTGGTGGCCATATGGCCGCGGTCTAGTCCCTAGTCCTCCGTGAACCCCTCCTATTTGGAAGCCCTTAGTCTCATGGCTTGGGCAATTTGGCCATGCCCCTAACTTCCATGCACTATATTGTTACAACCCCCAAGTTTTTAACCATGGTTACACCCCCTGGTCGGCGGGCTAGCCCGACCGACTAGGGCTAACTCCTATTCTCCCACGCCACACCATTATACATTGGGTCTTATGGTAAGTCTGCATTCAAAGGAGGAACCGGGGGCTATTCCCAACACAATTCGCACCAACAGTGAAGTAAAGGATCATATTAGACGATGTTACATGGAGTGTTTTTGCGTCGAGGGATGGGGCCTAAACCCAGCCCTTACTCCGCCCAAATCACATATATTGCAACTTTAAATATTATTTTTTCACCTAAGGGTTAACAAACACCATGTAGGTTGGCTGGTAGCCTGGCCTATGCGAAATATTGGCACCCATGGAGGTCCAAGGTTCGAACCTAGTGGACTCCAAAACAATTTTTTGTTGGTTGTGGAGCTTGATTATCTTCCTGATTTATAGGTCTTTTACTTTTAGTCATGTTTATACCCCATGAAGTATTTACACCCTAGATGTATGTACACTCTTCCACGTGGGGGAGTGCAGAGGGGAGGTACCCCCTCTACGGGGTCCAGGGGGCCTATCCCCCCGACTGGGGGATTTGGGGGCAAGCGGGCCCCTAGCGGGGGTTCGGGGGTGAAGCCCCCGAAGCAAAAATTGCCTTATAAAAGTATATTGTAATTTCATTGTAAATATGGACCATTCATTATAAGGTCGCAGATCTAACGATAGAGATTAT
>JZKD02S1673258.1:271956-309531 GCA_000966675.3 Picea glauca
TATTCTGAGAGAGGAGACTGTGAGAGAAAGAAGAGGAAGTTACAACGGGTTTTGTTGTAGGTTGTATCCCTTCATTTGCTGGATAATAATAAAGGAAGAACCTGGCAATTTCTCTAGTGGACGTAGCCCATACTGGGTGAACCACGTAAATCTGTGTCTCTCTTGTATTATGTGTCTTCTATGTTTTGTTTCTGCATTTGTTTTATTTTATTTCTCTATGGTCCTGTTTTTCTAACATTTTTCAATAAAAATTAACCAACGAATGGATGCCATGTGGCAGCCCATGTCTAGGCCACATTGTAGCTTCCCATTCACCCAATCCTATGCCATGCATCAATCGCCTTCGTCCATCTATCTTCCCAAGTGTCAGCCTAGTCACCTACCACTGTACCTGCAATGTAAGTCATATGAGAGTGACACGTGTCACCCTTGCCATGGTGACACGTGTCACTCCTTGATTGGTCCACCTATACCTACCCAGTCAGCTACCTGTCCACATCACTGTATGGTCAGCTGCGACGTGTCACCTCCAGACGTTGCCACATCAACATGACATCATGCTGACATCAGTGTTGACTTTTTGCTTGTTGACTGCTGTCTTTTTGCTTATTTGGCAAAACGAATAGATCACGATATCTAGAGCATACGATGTTCGATTGATCCCTTTCAAGTTGTGTTGGGTTTGTATCGACGAGGCCTACGCACATGTCCATTTTGAAGCCATTATGAGCACTTTTATTTTTAGGCCTTCTTAGACCCATTTTGGTCCCGAGATCTAATTATGGATCACACCTCCCCACTAAAGACCTTTTGGTCCCCAAAAGGTTACTGACCATTCATCAAGTTCAATATAGGCCACATGACTTGTTCTCTGTCTTTAAACTCTATCATGTGCACCTGTCTCATCAAGATCAACTATAAAACAATCATGATAATTGACAGCATATTGTTAGTCATTTGTACCCTGTCACATCTTACTGAAGCCACTATCATCCATGTTGACAACATTACTAATGATAACATCAGAAATATGACTACAAATGAGCTCATATGTTTGAAATACTTGCACGACATTATCTTATCTTGAAGCAAAGTGTGATTGATTTTCCATTCTACAATCATCTCATGTTATTGCTTAAGATTGATTACTTGATTTGATACAATTATAGGTGTGTTTCTTTCTTGGGCTTCCTCTCTTAATTGTTCCAATGTTTGAAGAGATTTTTTTTCTTTAAAATGATGATCATGTACCACATATTCTTGACCTACTTTGGTTAAGTGATATTGATTATTTTCCCTGTAGAATATTGTTTTACAATCATACAAGTAAGGACTGCCTAAGACCATTCCACATTCATTAAGTGGCACCACATCACATGTTACCTCGTCCAAAAACTTAGATGAAATTGAAAATTTAAATGTGCATTTCCTTGTTATGTGCAATTGATGATTGTTGCGTATCCATTTAAGTATGTAAGGCTTATGATGTATTTGCGTTTTTAATCCCAATTTTTTAACCAATTCCTATGAAATCAAGTTAGATTGAGATCCACTATCTATCAATGTGTCGACCTTAGTATGCCTCATTATGACCATTATGTGAAACAATTTACTTCTAGCATCAAATCCATCACTCATTTTACCTATCAAACCAACCAATGAGACTTTTGATTCATCACCTGAATCCAATCCCAAGTTTGTTGGTCATGTTGTTGCTGCAACAGTTTACCTCCCTTTATTTTATTTGAACCACTTTGGTCTATTCTCGGGATGTAATTTCCAACAAAAGTCCTCATCATGCCCCTCTTTCTTGCAATGATTGCAAGAGGGTTTCTCTTCCTTTCTTGCCACTAAATTTTCCTTCTTGCCATTCCACTTCCTTTTGTCCTCTTTCCTTGAAGATGATTCCCCTGATACACCAACTCATGTTTTCCCTGCTTCAATGTATGTCACTTGAACATAAAACTCATCAAGATTAGTAGGTCCAAACATGAATACAGTATTACGAATATGTGCAGGTAAACCTCCTATATACTTCATAAGAGTTTCTTGTGTATATAAAGAAATATCTAACATCAATGCCATCTTATGAAAAACATCTGTGTATTCTTGCACTATTTGTCATTTTCTTAGTTTAATATATTTCCATTCAATTAATGCTTTCTCCTTATAACCCAAAGGATAGAATTGATTTCTAAGTGCAGAAATAAAAACTTGTCATGATGGAAATACATTACCCACTTGTTGCGTTCCAATTTTCAATTTTCTTTGCCACCAGATGAGCATTGTGCCTGCAAGTCTAAGTGATGCCAACTTGATTTGAGTTGCCTCATCCTTAATTTGTTGCACATTACAATAAAACTCCATCTGTTTGACCCAATTATCAAGAGTCTCAGCATTAACTTCACCATCATACATGGGTAATTCAAATTTAACATCAATTTTTAGTAAATTCATTTCGTGTTTATGTTTATGGACATGTTTTCTTGTGGTGTTTTTATAACTTGAACTTGAAGAAGTAGGAGGTGAAGAAGGAGGTGAAGGAGGAATTTGAGGAGGATCCTCTCCCTCATCACTTTTACCCTTTGAATATTCATCCAGATTCGGTCTCTTCCATTCCAAGTAATATTCATACAAAACCTTCATCATCTTCGACATGGCGAAGAAATTTTTTCGAAACTCTTTCTCATCCCGAGAAAGTCCCTCTTCCGATTCCATCTTCTCGCTTTGAGAAGTTCTCTTTCTCAATCCAATCAATGGATTCTCTTCAACAAGCTTTCCTTCACCACGATTCAAATTTTCCCTGGTAATCATGCAAACTCAAAATCCAAATGTCAACTAGCTCTGATACCACTTGATCCAAAAAGATATTTTAAACAACAATGGTTGAGTTATTATGCATGAGTTAAATTGCCATTTAGGAAACTAATGAAAGAAGAAGAATTAAAGAGGAAAATATGAAATCCATATAAACATATACATATTTGAACATAATCATGAAGAACAACAAACCATAAAACACCAAAGTGATAACAAAGTTTGGCAATCTTGCCTACGTCTCCGGGCCTTTGTCTTAGTGGATGAGGATTTATTATTTTTGTTCAAAGATTTAAAAGTACATCACAAAAGTGCCAAAAAGATTACAAAATCATCTAGTCTTGTTCTACCAGATCTCTAGAACCCAACAAAACTGACGGCACTAAAAATGGATGACGGAACTCCCAGAAATGGCCCACAAATGTGCTCTCCTCAATAGCTTCCTTGCATAAAAATGGCTTTGGCTCAATAATTATTCAGCATAAAATTGTTGTGAACCTCTATCCATGGCTTCAAGAACCCCTGGTTTATATAGATCTGAAGTTGGTAACAACCTCCCAACTTCTCCCCAAGATCTGGCCACAAAAAGACCAAAATCCCATAAAACTATTGAATAAATCATTAAAAATCTTTATAATAAAGTTAAATAACCCACTATTTGAAAAAATCAAGGGTGTAGCCCCTTTTTCGTGGGCTCCTAGTCACTTGTCATGCTCCATGTGGCCTCAGGCTTATCTGGTAGTGTGTTGGCCCCTTACTTCTCATCTCCTAGCTATATGTGGTGGCCATATGGCCACGGTCTAGTCCCTAGTCCTTCGCACCCCTCCAGTTTGGCAGCCCCTGGTCTCATGGCTTGGGCCATGTGTCCATGCCCCTAACCTTCACGCACTATATTGTTATATCCCCAAAGTTGTTAGCCATGCTTACACCCCCTGGTCGGCAGGCTAGCCTGACCGACTAGGGCTAACTCCTATTCTCCCGTGCCGCATCGTTATACACCGGGTCTTATGGTAAGTCCACATTCAAAGGAGGAATCGGGGGATATTCCCACCACACTGCGCACCAACAACGAAGTAAAGGGTCATATGAGACGAGGTTACATGGAGTGTTTTCGCGTCGGGGGTTGGGGCCTAACCCCGACCCTTACTCCGCCCAAATCACATATATTGCAACTTTAAATATTAGTTTTGCACCGAAGGTTTAAGCAACACCATGTAGGCGGGCTGGTAGCCTGGCCTACATGAAAGCTTGGCGCCCATGGAGGTCCATGGTTCGAACCCAATGGACTCCAAAACAAATTTGCAATAAACATTAACCAACGAATGGGGGCCACGTGGCAGCCCATGTCTGGGCCACATGGCATCTTCCCATTTTCCTAATACGATGCCACGCATCAATCTCCCATTTGTCCACCTGTCTGCCCAAGTGTCATCCCAATCACCTGCCACTATACCTGCCACGTAAGCCATATGAGTGTGCCACATGTCACCCTTGCAGTGGTGGCACGTGTCAATCCCTGATTGGTCGACATGTACCTACCCAGTCATCTACCTGCCCACGTCACTGTATGGTCAGTTTCCATGTGTCACCTCGAGACGCTACCACATCATCATGACATCATGTTGACGTCAGCGTAGACTTTTTTCCTATTGACTTTTTTCCTATTTGGCAAAACGAACATATCACGATATCTGGAGCATATGATTTATGTTTGAGCCCGTTCAAGTTGCGTTGGGTTCATATCAATGAGGCCTACACACACATACGTTTTGAAACCATTCTGAGAACTTTTATTTTTAGGCCTTCTTGGACCCATTTTGGTCCTGAGATCCAATTCTGGATCATCCACACTCAAGCCCTGAGTACACTATGCATATACCTCTTGTTAAATGAACCACAACCCTTTCACCCACATCTTGGTTCTCTAACCATTTCTCTATGCTTGAAAACGCTTTCAATCCTAACCCCTTATGTCCTAGTTGTCTCCATACCCCTATACATAATTATTCATAAAGATATTTTTTCTATAATAAATGATATATCCATTGCATTAAGTGTGTGCACATTCTCTTATGACTTGATATCCTTGTATATGTTTCTCGTTTATACCTAGCAGGAACGAGTGCACATTCCTAAAACACGCACATGCTATAGTGTGCATGCGTTCTAGGAACACACACGTATTCCTGCTGGGCATTTTTTGGTGCCAATAACACTCCACTACCTCATTTATCTCAAGCTCGACAAATATTTCCCAACACCTGCACACAAAAATAGTGCACACATACAAGGTTTTTATTTTATTTTATTATTGTTGTTTGATTCATAGATAATTTTGTGCTATTGCAAGACCATTGTGAGAAGAATTGGAAGACAAATTTGTCCAAGTGGAATTGGAATTGTTTTTTCTGTCTTCTTGTGTCTTGGCTCGATGGCAGGACAATACTTTTACAATATGTAGAGATACATTTCCCGTTGGTATTGTGTTATCAATGGTTGATTTGGCAGAGAACTACACCCTTCAACCACAAAATGAGATTTAAAACCAATATTATCACTCAAAGCAGGTCAACATAATGGTCCATATCACATACAGGCATGGGCCACATAGTAATGAAGAAAACAAAGTTATACTGAAGGAGTGCCACTTCTACATAAGCAATGATCGGTGCCATGACTTAGCCTACATACAAAATTGCTTTCAGTTGTTATCACCTTAAGGAAAATAACATATAGATGGATCAACATTGGATTTATTCAGATGATTGCAAAGGTCGGTTCAAAAATGATCGTGTAATTCAATGGTTGTGTATGTTGCACAAAAAACTTAAGGTACCACACATTTAGAACTATTTTGAGTCTGGGCATGGGAAAGGGGAGCATGATGGAGCAGGTGCATGCATAAAAAGAGATTTATGTAGGAACAAAATGAATTTCAAAACTAATTCCCTCATTCGAGATGTGAAATCCATTGTTGAATGGCGTTCTTTGGTAATAGGAGAGGGAAAAACAACCCATGAAGACCAATCACACATGAAAGGGCATGCACATAGATATTTTTTGGAGGTGGTCGATGTAGATCAATCACAGTGGTATGAATGAAACCCCATCTAGGGCCCTTGTGGATTCCATTCAGTTAGAACATCAAGCAATGCAATAGTTGAAATATGGATGAGAAAACTCTCTTTCTTCTGTGGTCCATGTAGTAGTAATGAATGGGATGATTTTGAATCGACAGAGTGGGTTGATAGATGGGATTGTGTATCACTCCACATTGGTCAATGTATAACTATGGAATTATCCCAGTTAGAGGAGGACTAATCAAGTATTTCAATAGATTATGATCATGTCTCAGATCTCGTATTGCTAGGTTCGTTGAAACCTTCTATTAAATTTTGAATAAATAGCATCAATGTTTTATTCTTTGGTCATTTAGTGGACTCACATGTTGGCACTCCATTTTTTGAAAGGAACATATATGCAGTGGTTGCCCCAAGAGATAATGAATGGGGCATTGATTATTGGCTGACACATTGCTTAGAGCGAAAGAAAACCCTCATACAATCAGTAATAGAGTCTGAAGGCATTGAATTTCCAATTGGGTCAATCGTTATTAAAGGAGAATATTTGAAACAAGATGAAAGAACACAGAAGAAAGGTGGTTATGTATTTCAAGATTATAAACCAACTCAAGTCGTATACCACTTTACGAACTTGGTTGTTGGTACAAACCTCCAACTACAAAAAATGCCAAGTAAGAACTCATCCAAGGTACGCTACTTCTTTCCTTACTCTGAGCACGATAAGTTAATGGAGACCGTCAATGTTATAAGTGATTCTGATGGTCTACTTGAATGACCATAGGAATATAAAAGAAATAATTAAACAAATATTTTAGATTTATGAATTATTGAAAATTTGGCTTCAATTTATGGTTGTTATGGTATTCTTGTCTTGCTTCATTGAAATGCCATGTCTTTCCTTGCCTTCACTTGCCATGCCATGCCTTGCCTTTCCATGCCATGCCTTTCCTTTCCATGCATTTCATTTCTATGTCATGTCTTTCCTTTCCTTCACTTTCCATTCCATGCCTTTCCTTTACGTACCATGCCTTGCCTTTCCTTCACTTTCCATGCCATACCATGCCTTGCCTTATATCACTTTCCATGTCATGTCATGCCTTGCCTTGTCATTCCACGCCATGCCATTCCTTTGATTTCCATCACTTCCCATGCTATGCCTCTCCTTTCCATTCCATGCCTTTCATTTCCTTCACTTTCCATTCCATGCCTTCTCTTTCCATGCCATGACATGCCTTTCCATGAAATGCCATGCCTTGCCTTATCATCCCATGCCTTTCCTTGCCTTGCCAAGCCATGCCTTGCCTTTCCAAGCCATGACTTGCCTTGCCTTGCCTTTCCATGCCATGTCATGCCTTGCCTTGCCATGCCTTGCCTTTCCTTCACATGCCATGCCATGCCTTGTATTTCCTTGCGATGTTATCCCATGCCTTTCCTTGTATTTCCATGCCTTTCCTTTCCTTTCCATGCCTTGCCTTGTCATGTCATGCCATCTTTCCTTTCCTTTCCATGCCTTTCCTTGCCTTTCCATTACATGCCTTTCCATGCCATGACATGCCTTTCCTTTCCTTCACTTACCATGCCATGCTAGGCCATGCCTTTCCTTGTCATGTCATGCCATCCCTTGCCATGCCATTCCATGCCTTGCCTTGCCTTTCCATGCCATGTCATGCCTTCACGTGCCATGCCATGCCATGCTATGCCTTTCCTTTCCATGTCTTGCATTATATTTCCTTTCCATACCATGAATTTCCATGCCATACCATGCCTTTCCTTTCCTTTCCATGCATTGTCTTACCTTTCCATGCCATGCCATGTCTTGCCTTGTTTTTCCATTCCTTGCCTTGCCTTTGCATGCCTTGCCTTTCCATGCCATGTCATGCCTTTCCTTTCCATGACTTTCCTTTCCATGCCTTGCCTTGTCATGCCTTGCCTTGACTTCACTTGTCATTCCATGCCATTCCATGTCTTTCCTTGCCATGCCATACCATGCCTTGCCTTGTCATGCCATTCCCTGACTTGCCTTTCCATGCCATGCCTTGCCTTTCCATGCCATGCCTTACCTCGACAAGCCATGCATTTCCTTATCTTTCCATGCCATGCCATGCCTTTCCTTGCCTTCATGTGCCATGCCATGCCATGCCTTTCCTTCCCATGCCATTCCTTCCCTTCCCATACCATTCATTTTATTTCCTTGTCATGCCTTCATGTGCCATGGAATGCCCTGTATTTCCTTTCCATGCCATGCCTTGCCTTGTCTTGCCATGCCTTTCCTTCCCATGCCATGTCTTTCCTTGCCTTGCGATGCCTTTCCTTGCCTTTCCATGCCTTTCCTTTCCATGCCATGCCTTTCCATACCATGCCATGTCATGCCATGCCTTGCCATACCATGTCATGCCTTGCCTTGACATGTCTTTCCTTGCCTTCACTAGACATGCCATGCCATGCCATACCTTGCCATGTCATGCCATGCCTTGCCTTTCCATGCCATGCCTTGTATTGCCATGCCATGCCTTGCCTTTCATTTCCAAGCCATGTCTTTCCTTTCCTTTCCATGCCATGCCATGCCTTTCCTTGCCATTCCTTGCGTTGACTTTCCATGACATGTGTTTCCATGCCTTGTATTCCCTTACCTTGTCATGCCATGCATGTCCTTTCCATGCCATGCCATGCCTTGCCTTGCCTTGCTAAGCCATGCCATGTCATTCCTTGCCTTGCCATGCCTTGCCTTTCCATTCCATGCCTTTCCTTTACATGCCATGCTATGCCTTCCATGATATGCCATGCCATGCCTTGCCTTGTCTTGAGTTTCCATGCCATGCCATGTCATGCCTTGCCTTTCCTTTCCAAGCCATGCCATGAAATTCCATTGCATGCCTTTCCTTTCCATGTCATGCCTTACCTTGATATGCCTTTCCATGACATGTCATGCCATTCCTTTCCTTTCCATTCCTTTCCATGCCATTTCATGCCTTACCTTGTCATGTCATGCATTTCCTTTCCTTTCCATGCATTTCCTTGCCTTCACTTGCCATGCCATGTCATGCCATGTATTTCCTTTCCATGTCATTCCATGCCATGTCTTTCCTTGTCATGCCATGCCTTTCATTGACTTTCCATGCCATGCTTTTCCTTTCCTTTACAAGCCATTCCTTGCATTGCCTTTCCTTTCCATGACATGCCATGCCTTGCCTTGTTGTCACGTGTCATGCCATGCCTTGCCTTGTTGTCACGTGCCATGCCATGCCATGCCTTGCCTTGCCATGCCTATCCTAACAAGGTGTTAAATTCATGGAAAACATATGTAATAACTTAATAAGCACTGAGCAAAACCCTAGTGTCGGAGATCCTCTATAAAATAGTTTTCTGGGAAACAAAATGAGAGTGGATGGGCCCCACTAGTTGAAACCTGGTTCCTCATATCCAATGCAACTGACGGTTCATCCACCCGAGTCTTGGTTTGAGTTTTATCATGAGTTGCAATTTGCCTCCTCAAGCCATTTAGGGACATGTCAACAATTTGGTCCAGGGGCATAAAATCCAAACTGAGCATCATAACGAAGTTTTGTAAACTCTTGTATGTCTATTTTTCCAAGGTCCATGTGACTACACTACCCACAATTTCCCAACACAATGTTCTTGAAAATCGAACTCTCATTCAGAAATTGCATTATGCCTCATTGAGAAAAACCCTAGTGCCAGAGATCCTTCAAAAAATGGTTTTCCGGTCAATGGAATGTCAATGAATGAGCACCACTACCTAAAACCCATTGCCCCAGATCCAATGCAACCGATGGTTCATCCATCTGAGTCTTGGTTTGAGTTGTATTGCAATTTGCAATTCACCTCCTCAAGCCATTCATGGACATGTCAAAAATTTGGTCCAGGGGCATAAAATCCAAAATGAGTAGCATGACAAAGTTTCATAATCTCCCACACATCTATTTTTCCAAGGACCATGTTACTAAAATACCCATAATTTCCCGACACAATGTTCTTGAAAACCAACCTCTTGTTCAAAAATTGCAATATGCCTCATTAAGAAAAACCCTACTGCTGAAGATCCTCCAACAAATGGTTTTCTGGGTAACATAATGACAAAGGATGGGCCTCACTCACTGAAACCGAGTGGCTCAAATCCAATGCAACCGACAGTTCATCCATCTGAGTCTCGGTCTGAATTTTATCACGAGTTACAACTCGTCTCCTCAAGCCATTCAGGGACATGCTCACAATTTGGTCCATGGGCATAAAATCAAAACCGAGCAGCATAAAGGAGTTTCATAAGCTCCCTCACGTCTGTTTTTCAAAGGCCCACGTGACTACACTACCCACAATTTCCTGACACAGTGTTCTTGAAATTGACCTCTTGTTCAGAAATTTTACTATGTCTCATTGAGAAAAACCCTAGTGCTAGAGATCCTCCAACAAGCGGTTTTCCAATCAACAAAATGACAACGGATGGGCCCCGATAGCTAAAACTCGATGCCCCAGATCCAATGCAACCAATGATTAGTCCATATGAGTATTGTTTTGAGTTTTATCATGAGTTGCAACTCGCCTCCTCAAGCCATTCAGGAACATGGAAAGACACATCAAGGAAATGTCTTGGTATAGGTCTAGGTATGGAAATGCAAGGAAAGGAAAAGCAAGACAAGGCAAGGAAAGTCAATACAATACATGAAAAGGCTAAGAAAATATAGGCATGGTAAGGAAAGGCAAGGTATAGGCCTAGGTCTAGGTCTAGATCTAGGTAAATCATATTAATTATGATAATCCATGTTTCACAACTATGAAAATTCCTTAGATATATGAATAAAGAGAGCTTATGTTATGACATTGAAATTATCATGCAAGTATTTTTATCTAAGATAGATGGGATAAAAAGTTGTAGAATTACATGCTTAATGAATCCTTTGATTGTAATTTTTACGTATAGAAGTTGTTCATTTAGTACAAGAATTAGTTTTTTTAGGAAAAAAACAAGGTATGATACATGAATGCCGTTATTTTTTTATTAAATTAACTTGATAGAAAATTCTCTCTAACGATGAATAACTATATTTTTACAAAAAATGGCAAGGGCATGGTAATGTAAAGGAAAGGAAATTCCATGTCATGGAAATGGAAAGGCAAGGAAAGGCCATGGCAAGGAAAGACCATGGCATGGAAAGAAATTGCAAGACAAGGCATGAATTGGCAAGGAAAGGCATGGCATGGCATGGAAAGGCAAGGCATGGCATGTCAAGGCAAGTCATGGAATGACATGGCATGGAAAGGCATGGGAAGTCATGGCATGAGAAGGAAATGCATGACAAGGGAAGGAAAGACATGGAAAGGAAAGGTAAGAGGGGTATGGAAAGGAATGGGAAGGCATGACATGGCATGGAAAGGCATGGCATTGCATGGCATGGGAAGGCATGACATGGGAAGGAAAGGAACCACATGGGAAGGAAACATGGAAAGGTAAGGCATGGCATGGAACGGAAATGAAAGGCATGGCTTGGCAAGGAAAGGAATGGCTTGGAAAGGCAAGCCATGGTTTGGAAAGGAGTGGCTTGACAAGGCATAGCTTGGTATTTCCTTCACTTTTCTTTCCATGCCTTGACATTCCATTCCTTTCCTTTCCATGTCATGCCATGCCATGCATTTTCTTTCCTTGCCATGTTATTCTATGCCTTGTCATGCCATGCCTTGACTTTCCTTTCCATTCCTTGCCTTTGTTTTCCAATCCATTCCAAGGTAAGGCATGGCTTGGAAAGGAAAGGCAAGGCATGACAAGGCAAGACAAGACATGGCATGGCATGGCAAGGCAAGGCAAGGAAAGGCATGGAAAGAAAAGGAATGACATGGAATGGCATGGAAAGTGAAGGAAAAACATGGCATGTCATGTGAAGGAAAGGCATGGAAAGGAAATGCCTGACATGGAATGGTAAGGAAAGGCATGTATTGGCATTGCCTTCACTTGTATTTCCATGCCTTTCCATTCCATGCCTTTCCTTTCCATGCCATGCCATTCCATGCCATCCATTTCCTTGCCTTTCCATGTCATGCCATTCCTTTTCATTCCATGCCTTTCCATTCCATACCTTGCCACGTGTTTCCTTTCCTTTCCATGCCTTGGAAAGGCATGGAATGGAAAGGAAATCCAACATGGAAAGGAAAGGAAAGGCATGACATGGCATGGAAAGGAAAGGAAATGCATGGAATGACATGTAAAGGATAGTAATGGCATGGAAAGGCATGGAAAGACAAGTTAAATCAATTAAAATACATGCCTTTCCAAGCCAAGCCTTGCCTTTCCAAGTCAGGCCTTGCATTTCCATGACATGCCATGCCTTGCCTTTCCATGCATTGTCTTTCCATGCCATGACTTTCCTTGCCTTCACTTTCCATGCCATACCATGCCATGCCTTTCCTTGCCATGTCATGTCATGCCATGCCATGCCTTTCCTTGCCATGTCATGCCATGCCTTTCCTTGTCTTTCCTTGTCTTTCAAAGTCATGCCTTTCCTTGCCATGTCATTCCATGCCATGTCTTGGTAAGGCAAGGCATGTCATGGAATTTCAAGACAAGTCATGGCTTGGAAAGGAAAGGCAAGGCATGGAAAGGAAGGAAACACAAGGCATGTCATGGAATGCCAAGACAAGGCATGGCTTGGAAAGGAAAGGAAAGGCATGGAAATGGAAGGAAACACAAGGCATGGAAAGGCATGGCATGGCATAGAAAGGAAAGGCAATGCATTGCATGGCATGAAAAAGAAAGGAATGGCATGGCAAGGCATGCTAAGAAAAGTGAAGGTAATTTCAAGCTATGTCTTTCCTTTCCATGCCTTTCCTTTCCATGCCATGCCATTCCTTGCCTTTCTAAGACTTGCCTTCCCATGCCATGTATTGCCTTCCCATGCCATGCCTTGCCTTCCCATTCCATGGAATGCCATGCCTTCCAATGCCATGCCTTGCCTTTCCATGCCACGCATTTCCTTGCCTTCACTTACCATGTCATTCCTTGTATTTCATTTCCTTTCCATGCCATGCCATAAAATTCTTTGTCTTTACTTTCCATGCCATGTCATGCCTTGCGATTCCATTCCCTTCCTTTCCTTTCCATGCCTTGCATTTCCATGCCATGCCTTGCCTTTCCTTGCCTTGCCATTCCTTTCCTTTCATTTCCATGCCTTGGTAGGGAATGGATTGAAAAGTAAAGGCAAGGCATGATATGACAAGGCAAGGAAAGGAATGGCATGGCAAGGCAAGGAAAGGCATGGAATCAAAAGGCATGGCATGGAATGGAAAGGCAAGTCAAAGCATGGCATGGCATGGCATGGCAAGGCAATGCAAGACAAGGCATGACATGGAAAGTGAAGGCAAGGAAAGGCATGACATGGAAAGGAAAGGCATGGTATGGCATAGCAAGGAAAGGCATGGCTTGGAAAAGCAAGAAAAGGCAAGGTCTAGGTCTAGGTCTGTGTTTCAAGTTTTTTGGATGATTTTATGGTTAGGAATTCATGGATGGTCATTATTTTACCTAGTAAGTGCTCTTTCTAAGTCGTTGATGGTTATTTATTGAATGTATTAAATAAATGTTTTATCAAAGTGGTGATATTACATGTTATCTTGTATTCTTATTGAATTAACCTTGTCTTGAACCCCTCAATTTTGTGGTTAGATTAGGACATACCCTCTATTTCCATCCTTTCTATCTTAACGTCTAGGTTTTAGTTGTCATCTTTCACCCTTAGAATACACCTTGACACCTTTTATTACATTTATGTCATATTTTTCATTCCTTTAGGGCTTGATGTCTTGAATATTCTAGGATTGTTATGTGCCATCTTACAAGAGTTTGTTATCTAAACCCTAGTTTAGGCTTGCATTTTCAATGTCCTTTCATTTAATGATTAATGTTTTTAAGGGATGTTATATTTGTCATTTTGTAACTTGGTTAATATCATTTATTGGCTTGGAGAGGCATGTAAATGGCATGGCAATGGCATGGAAATGACATGGCATGACATGGCAAGGAAAGACAAGGAAAGGCATGCCATGGCATGGCAAGGCAAGGCATGGAATGGAATGAAAAGGAAAGGCATGGCATGGGATGGCATTGCATGGAAATACATGGTATGGCATGGAAATACATAGCATGGCAAGGAAATTCATGCAATGGAATGTCATGGCAGGGAAAGGAATGTCATGGAATGGCTTGGAAAGGCATGCATGGCATGTCATGGTGAGGCAAGGCATGGCATGGCATGGCGTGTCAAGGCAAGGCATGCAATGGAAAGGCAAGGAATGACATGGCAAGGAAAGGCATGGGATTTCATGGCATGGAAAGGAAAGGCAAGGCATGAAAAGGCAAGGCAAGGCATGGAAAGGTAAGGCATGGCATGACAAGGCAAGGCATGCAATGACATGGCATGGAATGGAAAGGAATGACATGGCTTGGAAAGGCAAGGCATGACATGGCATGGCATGGAAAGGAAAGGCATGGCATGGCTTGGTAAGGCATGCAAAATTTTTCACCTACACTTAAAATGTCATAAACACTGCATTGGATGGAAAGGAACTTTGTCATACAAATTTGAGTCATATGTCCCTAGAAAAAATGTTTTTTTATTTCTTGGGATGATAAAGGTTTCTTTTTTTGTTATTCTTGTTTCATTGCAATCTACATTTTGATTTGAATTTTTCGTTGCATAATTTTATGGAAATTTATATTTATTGTTGTATAGGTTAAAATGGGAAGCTACATGACAAGACATGGTAAGATACATGACAATGAAATGGCATAGCATGGATTGGAAAGGCATGGAAATGACATGGCATGGAAATGGAATGGAATGGAAAGGAATGGAAATGGCATGGCATGTAAATGGCAAGGCATTAAAATGTAAATGGTAATGGCATGGCATGGCATGGCTTGGAAAGGCATGGAAATGGCATGGAATGGTAAGGCATGAAAATGGAGTGGCAATGGCATGGCATGGAAATGGCATGGAATGAATAGGTTTATGGGATTGGGTTTGGGAGGGTCCTTTGTCTCATTGTGTGCTCTAACCCAAAAATTGGGTAGGAATGTGCAATAAACTCTCATAGATGGTGAAGGGAAACAAATAATGGTTTCAAGTCTCCCTAGAGGAATTTTGGTAGCATAGAATTACTTTTTATGGTGTGTCATGAAATGTAACCTCAAAACCTTTATTTGTAGGTGGAAAATGATACCCATTCTAATATCTAGTTTCCATGTGAACTCTCATTGTATTGATCAAAATAAATAATTTTAGTAGACATCATGGAATACTGAATAAATGTTATTAATTATTGATGGCTTTAACCAAATTTACATATACCCACTACATAACCTAAACAAACATGAGTGCATTAGTGAGTCATTGACTAGTCTTTTTGGCATTTATGAAGGGTTACATATAAATAAAATGATTTTATATATGTCATGCATAGAAAGAGAGGAAAAATGTGTGTTCCCTAGAAAATGGTCAAATTATGGATTGAATCAACTAAGAAACTAACAACTAGGCTTCTCAAAGGAATGTCAACGGAAGACTAGGTTCAAGGTTTTGTCCTAAGGAGACTAAGAATGGTAGGACTTATACCTAGAGGAGAAAATAAAAACTTTTATCATGTAGATTTGATAAGAGAAGAAGTTAGGGTTTTGTGGCATTTGAAAACCCCAATGCTACCTAATGTTCTTGTTATCGAGATGATAGAGGGAGTTGATCTTGTAAAATTGTGGGATACAAATGTAGGTTCCAAAAATGACTTACCATTGTGTATGCTATCTTGTTGATGATATCTAATGGAGTGAGATATTGGCTAATGTTATGTTATGGTTTCCCTCGCTAGGGTTTGAAGAGCCTGACTTGTAACAACATGTGATAAGATATTAGTAGGTGCATGTACTTCATATTATAAATATATATGAAGTTTTTGGGTTGTCCAAATGTTGTATACTTGCATAATTGAATTTTATCTTATGTCATCTTCATAATTGAGTAATTCTAGTACTAGTTATGGAGGTTAATTTGACATAACATTGAGCTAAGAATGTTAAGTGATTTACAAATATGTAGAAGATAAATGAGAAAATTTATTTCTATAATAAAATATTGTAATATGTCTTTTTCTAGGTCACAATATTCTCAAGTGACCACTATTTCAGGGTGGATTTTCAGTGGATTTAGATGGAGATCATTCAAGAGGTAGTCCATATTGTTGGTTGTGAGTTAGAATATGGATATCCACAACATTCATGCAAATAATTCAGAAGGAATGATCTATCTATGATGTAGAGATACATGGTTGATTAACAAGCAATGCTACTTGAGAACCATTAATTGCTTATGGATTTAGCACTTAGCAATATTTTCCACCATAAGATATTCGTTAATGCATAATGAAAGTATTTATAATCACTTTATAAACAAATCAAGGGATTAATACACATAAAATTCATACACTTTGAAATTCATATATTCATCAACATAAAATGCAAAAACAATGAGATTATCTAGTTTTGCTTCTTGTTAAGCAGCCAATTTAGCTTCCTACTTAGATCCAGAAATAGCTCCAAGTATGGATTCAAATTTAATGTTGAGTTTTACTTCGATTTTAGAGCCACATTTTTCTTCCATTTTAACAACTCATGTTGTGTCCTTTTTAGCTTCCATTCAGTAATTTAACTTTTTTTTATTTCAATTTAATTAGTTAAATATATCATGCATCTTAAAAAACTTATATTATTATAGAGTAAGTCATATTTCATTTGAAGTATTTTATATGATAGCTTTTATAAATAATTTTTAGGGAACTGAACATCCATACAAACTAAAACATCATTATACTTATTAAATATCCATCTAAATAAAATCTACAACATACAGTGTATATAAAATAACAATATAATGATTATAACATGATCATCATCTATAATTAAAACTAGTCAAATATATCAATATTAGATAAGTATCATGCCAAACAAATTATATATTTAATACTAATAAGATCATCATCATATATAATTACAAGTGAAAGTCAAATATGACAATAGATCAATAACATGTCAGAATGATACATGGCCAACAATTGACGTAAGTTAAGATGATATATGTCCAAATGATATAAGTCAAAATGATAAAAATCAATAATATGGTATTGCAGGTGAAAATGATACATATGATAATAAACATGAGAATAGGCATCATAACGATATACAAAAATAATCAATGATGGAGTCTATATGATCAATGTCACTGGCTACTACCAACAACTAGGTCATCATCATTATCTTGATCATCATCATTGTGCTCATCATCATCGTCATTCACAGTGTCTTCTTCATCTGACTCGTCATTATCATCTCCCATGTCTGTATCAGACCCATTATAATCTGGATCTATCTCATGAGGATCAACTGGATCTTCTGGAAGACTCGTGTTCTGCAGAAAAGAACATTCAAAATGAAAAGTTATTATTTATTTCATGCAATATGTAATTTTTGTGTTATATTTCTAATATTACAACATATGAAATGAAACCATAATCATATTACATCATATCAAAGTGCACATACCATAATAAAATTTCAAATAAGTTACAAATAAGAAGTCATTCAAATGTTGTAAAACATGCAACAATTCCAATAAACGTTAGTAAAGATCGTAAAAAAATGTGTTATACATTTTAACTATCAATTGTAAATTCTATTACATACCTGTAAGTGCCAACCCTCTCCATTGTGTGCTATATATGATTATGTTTGCCTATAAAAAACCTTTGAGAGTTAATTGGTCTATATATATTCTTCTCTTGTATTTCACAAATGAATATTTTTCTAGGACATTTTGGCCCATTGTAATATTCTTCAAAGGTCCTTTGAGAATTAACTAGTTTATAGGTAATTTTGAAGATTCTCTCGATACTCATTCAACTAGATCACATCCAAATGTAAATCCTTCCAAAGAAAAAATTCAATACATCAAGCCCTAAAGGGTTGAAAATTATGACAAAAATATAATAAAAGGTGTCAAGGTGTATTGCCTTGCCTTACCTTGACATGCCATTCCATACCATGCCATACTTTTCCATTCCATGCCATGACATGGCTTGCCTTTGCATTCCTTACCTTGCCATGTGTTTCCATTTCATTCCATGTCATGGCTTTCCTTTGCATGCCTTGTATTTCCATGTGTTTCCATGCAATGCCTTTCCATGCCATGCCATGTCTTTCCTGGCCATGACTTGCTATCATATGGTATGCCTTTACATGCCATGCCTCTCCATACCATGCCTTGAATTCATTTGCCATGCCTTGTCTTTCAGCTAGAGCACCCCTCACTGGGATAGGATTTCAGCTAGAGCACCCCTCACTCTCAGGTTCCATGCCTCGGAAGTTGCTTTACTAATTGATTTCAAGAATTAGTGTTTTTATCAGTTTGAAGCAATGCAACATTTGGATTAATGGGTCCAATTTATGAAACCATCACTCATGAGAATATCGATAATGTGGTCACCTATTCTATGCCTAAACAAGCTTGCATCATTTCACGGAACTCAAAAATGTTGCTATGTTAGGTTTTTATGCCCTGAGGAGGAATTGGCCAAGAGTCCCCGAAATGGTTTGGGATGTGACTTGAAACTCGACATATCACAAAAACCGAGACTCGTATTGAGGAACCATCGTCTCCGTTGGATTCATGGCATAGGATTTCAGCTAGAGAACCCCTCACTCCTGGGTCCAATCCCTCATAAGTTGTTTTTTTCATCGATTTTGAGAACTAGGGTTTTGCTCAGTAAGAAGTAATGAAACATTTGGATTTAGGGGTTCAATTTATGAAACCATGCCTTGGGAGTGTATGGACAATGTGGTCACATAGTGCATGCCTAAAAAATATTGCATCATCTCACGGAACTCAAAAATGTTGCACTGATAGGTTTTTATGCCTTGGCGAGGAATTGGACAAGAGTCCCCGAAATGGTTTGGGATGCCACTTGCAACTGACCATAAAAATAAAATCGAGAATTGGATTGAGGAACCGTCGAATTCGATGGATTACTGGGATAGGATTTCAGCTAGAGAACCCCTCACTCTTGGGTGTCATTCCTCGAAAGTTGCTTTACTCATTGATTTCGAGAATTAGTGTTTTTCTCAGTTTGAAGCAATGTAGCATTTGGATTAAGGGGCCCAATTTATGAAACCGTCCCTCGTGAGAAGATCGATAATGTGTTCACCTAGTCCATTCCTAAACAAGATTTCAGCATCTCACGGAACTCAAAAATGCTGCTCCGTTAGGTTTTCATGCCCTGAGGAGGAATTGGCCAAGAGTTCCTGAAATTGTTTGGGATGCGACTTGCAATTGGGAATAAAATGAAAACCAAGACTCGGATTGAGGAACCATCGACTTCAATGGATTAATAAGATAAGATTTCAGCCAGAACACCCTCACTCCTGAGTACCAAGCCTCGAAAGTTTCTTTACTCATTGATTTCAAGAACTACTGTTTTGCTCAATTTGAAGCAATGCATCATTTGGATTAAGGGGTCCAACTTATGAAATCATCCATCGAGAGAATATGGATAATGTGGTCACCTATTCCATGCCTAAACAATCTTGCAACATCTCATGGAACTAAAAAATGTTTCTCCCTTGGTCTTTTATGCCCTGAGGAGGAATTGGCCAAGAGTCCCCAAAATGGTTTGGGATGTGACTTGCAACTGGGCATATCATGAAAATCGAGACTCGGATTGAGGAATCGTTATCTCCATTGGATTCCTGGCATAGGATTTTAGATAGAGCACCCCCCACTCCCAGTTCCAATCCCTCAGAAGTTGTGTTTTTCATCGATTTCGAGAACTAGTGTTTTGCTCACTAAGAAGCAATGAAACATTTGGATTTAGAGGTCCAATTTAGGAAACCATGCCTCAGGAGTGGATAGCCATTGTGGTCACCTAGTCCATGCCTAAAAAATCATGCATCATCTCATGGAATTCAAAAATTTTACTCCGTTAGGCTTTTATGCCCTGATGAGGAATTGGCCAAGAGTCCTTGAAATGGTTTGGGATGCCACTTGCAACTGGGCATAAAATGAAAATTGAGACTCAGATTGAGGATCCTTCGTCTCCATTGGATTCTTGGCATAGGATATCAGCTAGAGGACCACTCACTCCTGGGTGCCATGCCTCAAAAGTTGCTTTACTCATTGATTTCGGGAACTAGTGTTTGGCTCAGTTTGAGGCAATGCAACATTTGGATTAAGGGGTCCAATTTATGAAACTGTCCCTCATGAGAGGATCAATAATTTGATCACCTGGTCCATGCCTAAACAACCTTGCAGCATCTCACGGAACTCAAAAATGTCGCTCCATTAGGTTTTTATGCCCTGAGGAGGAATTGGTCAAGAGTCCCTGAAATGGTTTGGGATGCGACTTGCAACTCGGTATGTAACAAAAAACGAGACTCGGATTGAGAAACCGTCATATCCGTTGGATTCCTAGCATAAGATTTCATCTAGAGCACCCCTCACTCTCAGGTGCCATGCCTCAGAAGTTTCTTTACACATTGATTTCACAAATTAGTGTTTGGATCAGTTTGAAGCAATGAAACATTCAGATTAAGTGGTCCAATTTATGAAATTTTCCCTCATGAGAAGATCGATAATGTGGTCACCTAGTACATGCCTAAACAAGCTTGCAACATTTCATAAAACTCAAAAATGTTGCTCCATTAGGTTTTTATGCCCTGAGGAGGAATTGACCAAGAGTCCCTGAAATGGTTTGGGATGCAACTTACAACTCAACATATCACAAAAATCGAGACTCGGATTGAGGAATTGTCATCCCCGTTGGATTCCTAGCATAGCATTTCAGCTAGAGAACCCCTCACTTTTGGGTCCAATCCCTCGAAAGTTATTTTTTTCATCGATTTTGAGAACTAGGGTTTTGCTTAGTTTGAAGCAATGCAACATTTGGATTTAGGGGTCCAATATATGAAACCATTCCTTGGGAGTGAATGTAAAATGTGGTCACATATTCCATGCCTAAAAAATCTTGCAACATCTCACAGAACTCAAAAATGTTGCTTTGTTATCTTTTTATGCCCTGAGGAATTATTGGCCAAGAGTCCCCGAAATGGTTTGGGTTGCCACTTGAAATTAGGCATAAAATGAAAATTGAGTCTCGGATTGAGGAACAGTTGACTCCAATGGATTACTGGGATATGATTTCATCTAGAGAACACCTCACTCCCAGGTGCCATGGCTCAAAAGTTGTTTTACTCCTTGATTTCGAGAACTAGTGTTTTGCTCAGTTTGAAGCAATGCAACATTTGGATTAACGGATCCAATTTATGAAATTGTTCCTTGGGAGAAAATGGACAATGTGGTCACATATTCCATGCCTAAACAAGCTTGCAACATCTTGCAGAACTCAAAAATGCTCCTCCACCAGGTTTTTATACCTTGTGGAGGAATTGGCCAAGAGTCTCTGAAATGGTTTGGGATGCCACTTGCAACTGGGCATAAAAAGAAAACTGAGACTCAGATTGAGGAACCGTTGACTTCGATGGATTATTGGGATAGGATTTCATATAGAGAACCTCTCACTCTCGGTTTTCATGCCTCAAAAGTTGATTTACTCATTGATTTCGAGAAATACTGTTTTGCTCAGTTTGAAGCAATGTAACATTTGGATTAAAGGATCCAATTTATGAAACCGTGCCTCGAGAGTAGATGGGCAATGTGGCTACATATTCCATGCATAAACAAGCACGCATCATCTCACGGAACTAAAAAATGTTGCTCTGTTAGGTTTTTATGCCCTGAGGAGGAATTGGCCAAGAGTCCCCAAAATGGTTTGGGATGCCACTTGCAACTAGGCATAAAATGAAAATTAAGACTCGGATTGAGGAACCGTCGACTTCGATGGATTACTAGGATAGGATTTCAACTATACCACCCCTCACTCCTAGGTGCCATGCCTCATAAGTTACTTTACTCATTGATTTCGAGAACTAGTGTTTTGCTCAGTTTGAAGAAATGCAACATTTGGATTAAGGGATCCAATTTATGAAATCGTCCCTTGGGAGAGGATGGATAATGTGGCCACCTAGACCATGCCTGAACAAGCTTGAAACATCTCATGGAACTCAAAAATGTTGCTCTGTTAGTCTTTTATTCCCTGAGGGTGAATTGGCCAAGAGTCCCCAAATGGTTTGGGATGTGACTTGCAACTGGGAATATCATGAAAACCAAGACTCGGATTGAGGCACCGTCATCTCCATTGGATTCCTGGCATAGGATTTTAGCTAGAGCACCCTTCACTCCTGGTTCCAATCCATCGGAAGTTGTTTTTTTCATCGATTTCAAGAACTAGTGTTTTTCTCAGTAAGAAGCAATGCAACATTTGGATTTAGTGGTCCAATTTAGGAAACCATGACTTGGGAGTGGATGTACAATGTGGTCACCTAGTCCATGCCTAAACAATCATGCAACATCTCATGGAACTCAAAAGTGTTGCTTCATTAGGATTTTATGCCTTGAGGAGGAATTGGCCAAGAGTCCCCGAAATGGTTTTGGATGTCACTTGCAGCTGGGCATAAAATGAAAATCGAGACTCGGATTGAGGAACTGTCGAATTCGATGGATTACTGGGATAGTATTTCATCTATAGCACCCCTCACTCTTGAGTGCCATGCCTCGAAATTTTATTTATTCATTGATTTTGAGAACTAGTGTTTTGCTCAGTTTGAAGCAATGCAACATTTGGATTAAGGGGTCCAATTTATGAAATCGTCTCTTAGAAGAGGATGGATAATGTGGTCACCTATTCCATCCCTAAACAATCTTGTAGCATCTCATGGAACTCAAAAATGTTTCTCTATTAGTCTTTTATGCCCCGAGGGGGAATTGACCAAGAGTCCCTGAAATGGTTTGGGATGTGACTTGGAACTGGGAATATCATGAAAAAAG
Organism: Picea glauca; assembly: GCA_000966675.3. Lineage (NCBI taxonomy): Eukaryota > Viridiplantae > Streptophyta > Pinopsida > Pinales > Pinaceae > Picea > Picea glauca. The sequence goes on from JZKD02S1673258.1 coordinate 294,839, forward strand.
AGACTCATATTGAGGAATTGTCATCTCTGTTGGATTCCTGGCATAGGATTTTATCTAGATCACCCCTCACTCCCAGTTCCAATCCCTAGGAAAAAACAATTTCATCGATTTCGAGGACTAGTGTTTTGCTCAGTAAGAAGCAATGCAACATTTGGATTTAGATATCCAATTTAGGAAACCATGCCTTGGGAGTGGATGGACAACGTGGTCACCTATTCCATTCCTAAACAAGCATGCAACATCTCATAGAACTCAAAAATGTTGTTCTGTTAGGCTTTTATGCCCTGAGGAGGAATTGGCCAAGAGTCCTCGAAATGGTTTGGGATGCCACTTGCAATTGGGCATAAAACGAAAATCAAGACTCGGATTGAGGAACCGTCGACTTCGATGGGTTATTGGGATAAGATTTCATCTATACCACCCCTCACTCCTGGGTGCCATGCCTCAAAAGTTTCTTTACTCATTGATTTCGAGAACTAGTGTTTTGCTTAGTTTGAAACAATGCAACATTTGGATTAAGGGGTCCAATTTATGAAATTGTCCCTCGTGAGCAGATGGATAATGTCGTCGCCTAGTTCATGCCTAAACAAGCTTGCATAATCTCACGGAACTCAAAAATTCTTCTCCGTTAGGTTTTTATGCCATGAGGAGGAATTGGCCAAGAGTCCCTGAAATTGTTTGGGATGTGACTTGCAATTGGGCATAAAATGAAAACCGAGACTCAGATTGAGGAATTGTAGACTTCGATGGATTACTAGGATAGGATAGGGTTTAATATTGCCAAAAATACTTGCGGGAGGTTACAGAAGTCCGTTATACTACTCAGTTTGGATTTTATGCCCCCAGACCAAATTGGCCACATATCCCTAAATGGCTTAAGGAGGCAAGTTGAAAATTGTGATAAAACTCAAACCGGGACTTGTATGCACAAACTGTCAGTTGCATTGGATTCGGAGCACTGGTTTTCATCTAGTGGGCCCCCTATGTTATCATTCCGTCAACAAACAAACCATTTGTCGGAGTATCTTCGACATTAGGGTTTTGGTCAATGAGGCATAGTGCAATTTCTGAAGATGAGGTCGATTTTCAAGAACACTATGCCAACATTTTTGGCTAGTGCAGTTGCATGGACCTTGTTCAAACGGAGTTGTGGGAGGTTACAAAAATTTGTTATGCTGCTCGATTTGGATTTTATGTCGTCGTGCCAAATTGGCCACATGTCTATGAATGGCTTGAGGAGACAAGTTACAACTATCGATAAAACTCAAACTGGGACTAGGATGCATGAACCATCAGTTGCATTGGATCCAGATCACCTGGTTTCAACTATTGGGGATCCTACCCTATCATTTTGTCGACCGGAAAACAAGTTTTTGGAGTATCTCCAACACTAGGGTTTTGGTCAATGAGGCATAGTGCAATTTCTGAAGAGGAGGTTGATTTTCAAGAACACTGTGTCAGGTCTTTTTGGCTAGTGTAATCATGTGGGCCTTGGCCAAACAAACTTGCAGGAGCTTATGGAAGTCTGTTATGCTACTCAGTTTGGATTTTATGCCCCCATACCAAATTGACCACATGTCCCTAAATGGCTTGAGGAGGCACGTTGAAACTCTCGATAAAACTCAAACCAGGACTCATATACATGAATCGTTAGTTGCATTGGATTAAGAGCACTGGGTTTCAGCTAGTGGGGCCCCTATGCTATCATTCAGTCGACCGAAAAAACATTTGTTGGAGTATCTCTGGCACTAGGGTTTTGGTCAATGAGGCATAGTGCAATTTCTAAAGATGAGTTTGATTTTCAAGAACACTTTATTGAGCATTTTTTGTTAGTGCAGTCGCATGGGCATTGGCCAAACAGACTTGTGGAAGCTTACAAAACTCCATTATGCTGCTCGGTTTGGATTTAATGCCCCTGGACCAAATTGACCACATGTCCTTGAATGGCTTGAGGAGGCGATTTGCAACTATCGATAAAACTCAAACCAGGACTCGGATGCATGAGTCGTCAATTGCATTAGATCCGTAGCATTGAGTTTCAGCTATTGGATCTCTTACGCTATCATTCCTTCGACAGGAAAACCATTTGTTGGAGTATCTCCAACACTAGGGTTTTGGTTAATGAGGAATAGTGCAATTTCTAGGAGGTCGATTTTCAAGAACACTCTGTCAGGTCTTTTTGGCTAGTGTAGTCATGTGGGCCTTGGCCAAATAGACTTATGGGAGCTTACGAAAGCCCATTATGCTACTCGTTTTGGATTTTATGCCCTTAGACCAAATTGACATGTCTCTAAATGGCTTGAGGAGGCGAGTTGCAACTCACGATAAAACTCAAAGAGGGACTCAGATGCATGAACCGTCAGTTGCATTGGATTAAGAGCACCAGTTTTCAGCTAGTGGGGCCCCTATGCTATCATTTCGTCGACCGAAAAACAATTGTTGGAGTATCTCCGGCACTAGGGTTTTGGTCAATGAGGCATAGTGCAATTTCTGAAGATGAGGTTGATTTTCAAGATCACTATGTCGGGCGTTTTTGGCTATGGTATTGGTATTGGTATGGTATGGCATGGTATTGGTATGGTATTGGTATGCATATCATTGTCAATGCATACCATTGTGGTATGCAATGGTATTGATATTGGTACGCAACAATATTGGTATGCAATGGTATGGTATTGCTATTGGTATTGGCAATGTTATTGGTATGGTATGGTATGGTAATGGCAATGGTATTGGTATGCATATCATTGTCAATGCATACCATTGCAATGCAATGGTATATGCAATATTGGTATTGGTATGCAATGATATTGGTATGCAATGGTATTGGTATGCAATCGTATGGTATTGGTATTGGTATTGGTATGCAATGATATTGGTATCCAATGGTATTGGTATGCAATCGTATGGTATTGATATGGTATTGGTATTGGTATTGGAAATGATATTGGTATGGTATGGTATGGTATGGTATTGGCAATGGTATTGGTATTGGTATTGGCAAGGCATAAGGGTATTGGCAATGCATATTGGTATTGGTTTTGTTATGGTATTGGTATGGTATTGGTATGCATATCATTTCCAATGCATACCATTGTCGTGCAATGGTATTGGTATTGGTACGCAATGGTATGGTATTGGTATGGTAGTGGTATTGTTATTGGTATTGGTATTCAATGGTATGGTATTGGTATTGGTATTGGTATTGGTATGTTAATGGTATGGTATGGTATGGTATTGGCATGGTATTGGTATTGGTATTGCAATGGTATTGGTATGCAATGGTATTGGTAGTATTGGTATGCAATGGTATTGGAAATGGTATTGGTATTGGTATTGACAAGGAATAAGGGTATTGGCAATGCATATTGGTATTGGTTTTGGTATGGTGTTGGTATGCATATCATTGCCAATGCATACCATTGACGTGCAATGGTATGAAATGGTATTGGTACGCAATGGTATGGTATTGGTATGGTAGTGGTATTGGTATTGGTATTGGTATTCAATGGTATGATATTGGTATTGGTATGCTATTGGTATGGTATGGTATGGTATTGTATTAGTATGGTATTGGTATGGTATTGGTATTGGTATTAGTATGGAATGGTATGATATTGGTATTGGTATGCAATGGTATTGGTTGTATTGGTATGCAAAGGTATTGGCAATGGTATTGGTATTGATATTGGCATGCAATGGTATGGTATTGGTATTGGTATGGTATAGGATTGGTATTGGTATTGGTATGGCATGGTATGGTATTTCTATTGGTACGGTATTGGTATTGGTATTGGTATTAGTATGGTATAGTATGGTATTGATATTGGTATTGGTATTGTATGGTATGGTATTGGTATTGGTATGGTATAGTATGGTATTGGTATTGGTATGGAATTGGTATGCATATCATTTCCGATGCATACCTTTGTCATGCAATGGTATGCAAAGGTTATGGTATAGGTATGGTATGTTGTTGGTATTGGTATGGTATTGGTATGCATATCATTGCCAATGCATACCAATTCCATGCAATGGTATGCAATGATATTGGTATTGGTATGCAATGGTATGGATTGGTATGATATTGGTATTGGTATTGGTATGGTATGGGATTGGTATTGGTATTGGTATGGCATGGTATAGTACGGTATTGCTATTGGTATGGTATTGGTATTGGTATTGGCATTGGTATGGTATAGTATGGTATTGGTATGGTATAGTATAGTATTGATATTGGTATGGTATTGGTATTGGTATGGCATTGGTATGTATATCATTGCCAATGCATACCATTACCATGCAATGGTATTGGTATTGGTATGCAATGGTATGGTATTGGTATGGTATTATTATTGGTATGCAATGGTATGGCATTGGTATTGGTATGGTATGGTATGGTATTAGTATGATATAGTATGGTATTGTATTCATATGGTATTGGTATGGTATGGTATGGTATTGGTATTGGTATTGGTATTCTTGGGATTTGCAAGAGAGAATTTAGCACAATGGAAATGTTATGTGGAACTTTATCTTATATTCATGTAAGGATTAGGGATGAGAAATATAGTTTGGTTTGGTCCAAGAATCCTATTATAAGATAATAGATTGCAAATCTATGGTACAATACTATGTTATGTAATGTAGAACAAGAAAAAATCATTGTGGTGGAAGCCCCTTTGGAATATTAGAGCTCTTATGAAGACACATGTTTATATGTGGCTAGTGTTGAGAGACAAGTTACTTCTTTGAGATCATTTGCAAAGGAGAAGTGACCAAGGGCCTAGCATGTGTTCACTTTGTAAGATGGATGATGAAGTTATCACCCATCTATTAGTGAAAAACAATTATGTTAGAGAAGGTCCAAGGGAAAGAAGGCCCTATGAATGTTGGATGAGAATCCAACTTATCCAAATAGTAGGAGAATATAAATAAATTAAACAAAAGGGGCAAAGCCCTGCTAGGAAAACTATGTTTATTATCAGGAGCCACAAAACAAGGGCTAGTATTTCCAAACTCCATAAATTGCAAGGAACATTCCACAAGTTCATAATACTCAAAGGAAATAAAGGACAAGGATGCCCAAACGGGGAGCCATTGACAAAAACTAGGGAAAAAACAAGGCAAGGGATCCTTCAATACTATTGATACCTCGTTCTCCATCCATATTACAAAGTCGGTCCACTTTTTATTTTGTAACATTTCTTTTTCAAAATGATTTGGATGCCGACCATATTTCTCCTCCTGTCAAAACATGGCACATGGACTAGTTAAACTAATAAATATGCAATCATTTACTTTTTCTAGGAAATAAAAAAAAAAAAAAAACATTTCACATAATGAATATACTTACAAAGGTGTAGATCAAGGCTTATAAACCTTTTTGGCCACTATGATGCGTGGCTTGGAGTTTTGCAAGCCTAGCTTTGGAGGCTTTGTCCTAATTCCTAAAACATAAAGTAAGTCAATTGAACTATGCATAAATAAAATATAAAAATCGTTTAAGAAATTTGATATAATATTATGAGAAATTGAAATACCTGGATACTCTCCTCACCAGAATTTCTCTATGCATCTGACTTCTCATATGATTTGACAAGTTCTTTCCATAATTTTATACTGACATCAATTGGCCTTTTTTTGAGCCTTAGATCAGGCAGGAGTTTTTTTATCTTCTTTGTTTGATTGCACCTAAATCTCTTGCAATTATGAGACATTTATCTTTTCACCCTTTTTACTGACCAACCTATGCCAAATTCAGACTCCATGTCATGAATTACAGCTTTATGCATGTGCATTGGTATATTTAAGAACAACAAATGGAGATGGTCTTTGAACCGTTGAAGTCATGATTCCTTCAACCTGTTGACAAAAACCTTCCCGGCATCTGACATTCTGATTTTGCCTGAAACAATGTCATATTCTATCATTGTATCATAGTTCCCAATGCAAGTTCCAAAATATGGCGTGGTGGATGAATTTTGGATTCTAGTAGTGGCTTCAACATTGGAAGTCTTTGCTCTCTGTTCCATATTCCTAGAGGTCATCGTATATGATTTCCTCCTTGATTTTCTGCTCAATCCAAGAGTGGTTGGGGAATCAATTGATTCCCTTTCACAGGGTTGATTTGCTTGCAATGTCTCAGGTGTCTTAGTGGATCATTTTTCTATGTATTTTGCAAGAGTTTTCAAGTCTACACCATCAAGTTTTTTTATGGCCTCTATACCCAATATTGAAGCCAATGCATCTTTCTCTTGGCCAGTCTCATGTCCCTAGATATATAAAATAAATTTTTTGTGTTAAAATTTTCAATAAAAAAAAATATGAGAATTAAAAATCTATAAATTGAGAAGAAATTACCTCATTATGGATAGAATTTGTTTCCTTCCCTCTACTTGAAATTTTAAGCAAGCTAGGGAAAATCCCTTCTGTCAGGATTTGGGCAAGTGGACTTTGTGACAATTTTTGAAGGTACTTATTTCTTCTCTCTTCTTCTTGGTCTTTTTTTTCTATTCTAATAAGGATAAGAACATGTCAAACTCAGATAAACCATAAAATATGAGGAAATTTATATGTAAATAGGTTGAATTGTGAAATTTGATAATTGTTTTACCTGAAAATCTCAGTTCACCCTTAGGAAACCCCCAAATCGTGCTCTAGTATTACCCTATCTCTGTTCACCCTAGGAAACACCCAGATCGTGTTGGAGTCAAAATCTAGTTTGAAAATTAGTTGGTATGCTCACACCCAGTCTCCCTTTTCCCTAGGAAACACCCAAATCGTGATGGAGTCCAATTGTAGTTTGAAATTGAGTTGGTCTGGTCGCAGACTATCTCCTCTCACCCTTAGAAACACCCAAATCGTGTTGGAGTCTCCCTAAGAAACACCCAAAATGTGTTGGACTCGAAATGCAACAAGAAATTCACTTGAAATTTCATGCTCTATCTCCATTCGCCCTAGAAAACACTCAAATCATGTTGGATTCGAAATGTAGAAGGGAATTCAGTTGGACAGGTCATAATCTTTCTCCATTTGCCATAGAAAACTCTCAATTCGTGTTTTTTTAATTCTTCCCCTCCAAAATGTCAAATTCGTCCCCTTGCCCACGAATATATGCGCTTTTTTAGGTTTTACATATCAATGGGCATATTCGTCCCCTTGCTCGCGAGTATTTTCATTTTTTTAAATTTCTACATATCATTCAGCGCTAAATTGGGTGCCAGCTACGCCTAGTTTAGCACCGATTTATCTCCTTAATGTAATCAACTATGGGCGCCTTAGTGGGTGCAAAAAAATCCAGGGATTGCAGCTAAATATGGTCAAAACATGTCCATTTTGGGCCTAAACGGTTATCCACCATTGATCCAATCACATGTAGTTCTCAACTACAACATTACTCAAGACAATGTCTCACCTTTAATATCTCATTTGCTATCTATCCCTATGGTTTGGTTGGATCATGATCTAAATCAAAAATTCCTTATGTGACCACTACCACCATTTGCACAACCTCCACAACCATTCCACTCTCTTTTCCCATCTGTTAAAGTGCTCTTTCCTCATTAACCATGAATTTCGATGATGATGGAAATTATTTGATGCTATACCTTATTTTAATGGTCCTTGGGATAACCTCCACTTTAGTTCTCCTATTGACTTCCTACCTAAGCTACCCACTCCACTAGCATGCCCTTAGACTCCATCTCCTCTAGAAATATCTTTGATTCTTTCCTACTAGCACCACATATCGCACTTTATATTGACACCTTGGACCACTCTTATGATCATTGATTTTTCAACCACATGGATTCTTGTTTAATATTTTGAGGATACAAACACTTCCATGATTTTAATTACTCTTGATAAATCTAATAAGATTTTTGAATTGATGTTTCATAGATGCGTGGATTTGAACTAGATATTGATACTTTCGTACCTTTGCATCATTTAGTTATCCATGGTTGGCTTAGAAAAAATGTAGCAAAGATGTAGCAATTTTTATCACCCCTATTGACATCAACCTTCTTTTTAGGTGCAATAATGTATGGTATGGTATGGTATTGGTATTTGTATGGTATGGTATGGTATAGTATGGTATTGATATTGGTATGGTATGGTATAGTATGGTATGTTATTGGTATGCAATGGTATTGGTATTGGTATTGGCAATGCATAAGGGTATTGGCAATGCATATTGGTATTGGTTTTGGCAATGCATACTGGTATTGGTATTGGTATTGGCAATGCATATTGGTATTGGTATTGGTATTGGCAATGCAATGATATTGGTATTGGTATTGGTATTGTCAATGGTATTGGTATTGGTATGGTATGGTATGGTATGGTATTGGTATTGGTATTGGTATTGTGTTGGTATGCATATCATTGCCAATGCATATCGTTTCCATGCATTGGTATGCAATTGTATTGGTATTGGTATTGGTATGCAATGATATGGTATTGATATTGGTATGGTATGGTATGTTATTGGTATTGGTATTGGTATTGGTATAGTATGGTATTGATATTTGTATGGTATAGTATGGTATGGTATGGTATAGTATGGTATTGGTATTGGTATTGGTATTGGTATGGTATAGTATGGTATTGATATTTGTATGGTATAGAATGGTATGGTATGGTATAGTATGGTATTGTTATTGGTATTGGTATGGTATGGTATGCTATTGGTATTGGTATGGTATAGTATTGGTATGGTATTGGTATTCTCCACTTTAGTTCTCCTATTGACTTCCTACCTAAGCTACCCACTCCACTAGCATGCCCTTAGACTCCATCTCCTCTAGAAATATTTTTTATTCTTGCCTACTAGCACCACATATCACACTTGACATTGACACCTTGGACCACTCTTATGATCATTGATTTTTCAACCACATGGATTCTTGTTTAATATTTTGAGGATACAAACACTTCCATGATTTTAACTACTCTTGATAAATCTAATAATATTTTTGAATTGATGTTTCATAGATGCATGGATTTGAACTAGATATTGATATTTTTGTACCTTTGCATCATTTAGTTATCCATGGTTGGCTTAGCAAAAATGTAGCAAAGATGTAGAAATTTTTATCACCCCTATTGACTTCAACCTTCTTTTTAGGTGCAATTATGTATGGTATGGTATGGTATTGGTATTGTATGGTATGGTATAGTATGGTATTGATATTGGTATGGTATGGTATGGTATGGTATTGGTACGCAATGGTATTGGTATTGGTATTGGCAATGCATAAGGGTATTGGAAATGCATATTGGTATTGGTATTGGTAATGCATACTGATATTGGTATTGGTATTGGCAATGCATATTGGTATTGGTATTGGTATTGGCAATGCAATGGTATTGGTATTGCCAATGGTATTGGTATTGGTATGGTATGGTATGGTATTGGTATTGTGTTGGTATGCATATCATTGCCAATGCATACCATTTCCATGCATTGGTATGCAATTGTATTGGTATTTGTATTGGTATGCAATGGTATGGTATTGGTATTGCTTTGCAATGGTATGGTATTGGTATTAGTATGCTATGGTATGTTATTGGTATTGGTATGGTATAGTATGGTATTGATATTTGTATGGTATAGTATGGTATGGTATGGTATGGTATAGTATGGTATTGTTATTGGTATTGGTATGGTATGGTATGCTATTGGTATTGGTATGGTATAGTATTGGTATGGTATTGGTATTCTCCACTTTAGTTCTCCTATTGACTTCCTACCTAAGCTACCCACTCCACTAGCATGCCCTTAGACTCCATCTCCTCTAGAAATATATCTGATTCTTGCCTACTAGAACCACATATCACACTTGACAATGATACCTTGGACCACTCTTATGATCATTGATTTTTCAACCACATGGATTATTGTTTAATGTTTTGAAGATACAAACACTTGCATTATTTTAATTACTCTTGATAAATCTAATAAGATTTTTGAATTGATGTTTCATATATGCGTGGATTTGAACTAGGTATTGATATTTTGGTACCTTTGCATCATTTAGTTATCCATGGTTGGCTTAGCAAAAATGTTGCAATTTTATCACCCCTATTGACTTCAACCTTCTTTTTAGGTGCAATTATGTATGGTATGGTATGGTATTGGTATTGGTATGGTATGGTATAGTACGGTATTTGTTTGGTATCATATTGGTATTCATATTGATATGGTATTGGTATTGGTATTGGTATTGGAATTCTGTTATGTTACTTAGTTTGGATTTTATGCCCCCAGACCAAATTGGCCACATATCCCTGAATGGCTTGAGGAGGAGAGTTGCAACTTGTGATAAAACTCAAATCGGGATTCATATTCACAAACCGTTAGTTGTATTGGATTCAGAGCACTGGGTTTCAACTATTTGGGCCTCTATGCTATCATTCCGTCAACATAAAAACCATTTTTTGGAGTATCTTCGACATTAGGGTTTTGGTCAATGAGGCATAGTGCACTTTCTGAAGATGAGGTTGATTTTCACAAACACTATGCCAACATTTTTGGCTAGTGCATTTTCATGGAATTGTCCAAACGAACTTGTGGGAGCTTACAGAACTCTGTTATGTTGCTCGGTTTGGATTTTATGCCCCCGGACCAAATTGGCCACTTGTCCTTCAATGGCTTGAGGAGGTGAGTTGCAACTATCGATAAAACTCAAACCATGACTTAGATGCATGAACCATTAGTTGAATTGGATTTGGAGCACCTGATTTCAACTATTGGGGCTCCTACCCTATCATTTTGTCGATCGGAAAACAATTTGTTGGAGTATCTCCAATACTAGGGTTTTGGTCAATGAGGCATAGTGCAATTTTTGAAGAGGAGGTCGATTTTCAAGAACACTGTGTTGGGTCTTTTGGGCTAGTGTAGTCACGTGGGCCTTGGCCAGACAGACTTGCAAAATCTTATGGAAGTTTTTTATGCTACTTGGTTTGCATTTTATGCCCCCGGACCAAATTGATCACATGTCCCTAAATGGCTTGAGGAGGCAAGTTGAAACTCGTGATAAAACTCAAACCAGGACTCAGATGCACGATCTGTCAGTTGCATTGGATTAAGAGCACTAGGTTTCAGCTAGTGGGGCCCCTACTCTATCATTCCGTCGACCGAAAAACCATTTGTTGGAGTATCTCCGACACTAGGGTTTTGGATAATGAGGCATAGTGCAATTTCTAAATATGAGGTCGATTTTCAAGAACACTTTATTGGGCATTTTTTTCTAGTGTAATCGCATGGGCCTTGGAAAAATAGTCTTGCGGGAGCTTACAAAACTCCATTATGCTGCTAGGTTTGGATTATATGCCCCCAAACTAAATTGGCCACATGTCCTTGAATGGCTTGAGGAGGCGAGTTGAAACTATCGATAAAACTCAAAAAGAGACTCAGATGCATGAACCATCAGTTGCATTGGATCTGGAGCATTGGGTTTCATCTATTGGGGCTCCTACACTATCATTCTGTCGACCGAAAAACCATTTTTTGGAGTATCTCCAACACTAGGGTTTTGGTCAATGAGGCATAGTGGAATTTCTGAAGAGGAGGTTGATCTTAAAGAACATTGTGTCGAGTTTTTTTGGCTAGTGTAGTCATATGGGCCTTGGCCAAATTGACTTGTGGGAGCTTACCGAAGTCTGTTATGCTACTCGGTTTGGATTTTATGCCCCCATATCAAATTGACTAGTACATGTCCCTAAATGACTTGAAGAGGCGAGTTGCAACTCGCGATAAAACTCAAATCGGGACTCAGATGCATGAACTGTTAGTTGCATTAGATTAAGAGCACTGAGTTTTAGCTAGTGGGGCCCCTACACTATCATTCTGTTAACCTAAAAAACATTTGTTGGAGTATCTCCGGCACTAGGGTTTGGTTAATGAGGCATAGTGCAATTTCTGAAGAGGAGGTCGATTTTCAAGAACACTCTGTCGAGCATTTTTTTCTAGTGTATTCGCATGGTCCTTTGCCAAACATACATGCGGGAGCTTACGAAACTCCATTATGCTACTCGGTTTGGATTTTATGCCCCCAAACCAAATTGACCACATGTCCTTGAATGGCTTGAGGAGGTGAGTTGAAACTATCAATAAAACTCAAACTGGGACTCGAATGCATGAAATGTCAGTTGCATTAGATCCGGAGCACTGGGTTTCAGCTATTGGGGCTCCTACGCTATCATTCCAGTGACGGAAAAAGAATTTGTTGGAGTGTCTCCAACACTAGGATTTTGGTCAATGAGGCATAGTACAATTTCTGAAGAGGAGGTCGATTTTAAAGAACATTGTCTCGGGTATTTTTGGCTAGTGTAGTCACATGGGTCTTGGCCAAATAGACTTGCGGGAGATTACAAAAGTCCGTTATGCTACTCGGTTTGGATTTTATGCCCCCAGACCAAATTGACCACATGTCCCTAAATGGATTGAGGAGGTGAGTTGCAACTCGTGATAAAACTCAAACTGAGACTCAAATGCACAATCTGTCAGTTGCATTGGATTAAGAGCACTGGGTTTCAGCTAGTGGGGCCCCTAATATATCATTATGTCGACCAAAAAAACATTTGTTGGAGTATCTCTGGCACTAGGCTTTTGGTCAATGAGGCATATTGCAATTTATGAAGATGAGGTCAATTTTCAAGAACACTTTGTCGGGCATTTTTTTCTAGTGTAGTCGCATGGGCCTTAGCCAAACATACTTGCGGAAGCTTACGTAACTCCATTATGCTGCTCGGTTTGGATTTTATGCCCCTAGACCAAATTGGCCACATGTCCTTGAATGGCTTAAGGAGGTGAGTTGCAACTATCAATAAAACTCAAACCAGGAATCGGTTGCATTGGATCCGGAGCACCAGGTCTCTGCTATTAGGGATCTTATGCTATCATTTCGTCAACCAAAAAATCATTTGTTGGAGTGTCTCTAACACTAGGATTTTGGTCAATGAGGCATAGTGCAATTTCTGAAGAGGAGGTTGATTTTAAAGAATATTGTGTCGGGTATTTTTCGCTAGTTTATTCATGTGGGCCTTGGACAAATAGACTTGCGGGATCTTACGGAAGTCTATTATGCTATTCGGTTTGGATTTTATACCCCCAGACCAAATTGACCACATGTCCCTAAATGGCTTGAGGAGGCGAGTTTCTACTCACGATAAAACTCAAACCAGGACTCAGATGCACAAACCATAAGTTGCATTGGATTAAGAGCACTTGGTTTCAGCTAGTGGGACCCCTAACCTATCATTTTGTCTACCGAAAAACCATTTGTTGTATTATCTTTGGCACTAGGGTTTTGGTCAATGTGTAATATACCAGATATAAAAAGTATGTAGAACAGAAATAAGATCCTAGAAATGGCAGAATAACAGTAATATAACCAACATAATCTCCACAATAACATAGAAATGATATAAGAACAACAACAAAAATAACACTTTGATTCAGAAAGCAATGTTCACGAGCCTCTTCAAGGGGTCAACCTCCAGTCGAGCAATGCTCTATTACAATAATCTCCAAGCTAGGGTTTTCATACCCTCGACCCTTATTTATACTAAATATGTCTATCAAGAGAAGCATCTAGAGGAAGATCCTTCTAGAAGCAGAATCTTCTATTAGGTCTTCTTACATCCACCTTATTCTATTTTATTGAAAGGCCTTATTAATATTGACCTTTATTACATCCGAATATATTTCTCTACCTATGTGCTGGTTAGGACCCTAACACAATGAAGCATAGTGCAATTTCTAAAGATGAGGCTGATTTTCAAGAACACTTTGTCGGGCATTTTTTGTTAGTGTAGTCGCATGGGCCTTGGCCAAACATACTTGTGGGAGCTTACATAACTCCATTATGCTGCTCGGTTTGGATTTTATGCCCTCGAACCAAATTGGTCACATGTCCTTGAATGGCTTGAGGAGGCGAGTTGCAACTATCGATAAAAATCAAACCAGGACTCAGTTGCATGTACCGTCAGTTGCATTGGATCTGGGGCACCAAGTTTCAAGTATTAGGTCTCTTACGCAATGATTTTTTTGACCGAAAAATCATTTCTTGGAGTATCTCCAAAATTATGGTTTTGGTCAATGAGGCATAGTGCAATTTCTGAAGAGGATTTTGATTTTCAAGAACATTGTGTCTGGTATTTTTGGCTAGTGTAGTCATGTGGGCCTTGGCCAAACAGACTTGCGGGAGCTTACATAAGTTTGTTATGCTACTCAGTTTCGATTTTATGCCCCTGGACCAAATTGACCACATGCCCCTAAATGGCTTGAGAAAACGAGTTGCAACTTGCAATAAAACTCAAACAGGCACTCAGATGCATGAACTGTCAGTTGCATTGGATGAAGAGCATCGGTTTTCATCTAGTGGGGCCCCTACTGATCCAGGTGGATATCGGGGGCCACCCAACTTTTCCAAATGTCTCAAAACGGTTTTCTGGCCATTTTGGCAATTTACTATTTTTAGCAGGTTTTCACTTCTGGGACCATTTTGAGGGCCTAAATGAATTTTTTTCGATATATAGGTTCTCAATGATATATGAAGGCATAATTTATCCCCCAAAATGAATCTCCTCGACGATACCTTTCCAACGAGCTATCACACGCCTAAAACAGAGATCGTATGCAAAAGTTACGACCCCGGGGAGTTGATGCACCAACTTACCCAAAC
>JZKD02S1673258.1:316196-330096 GCA_000966675.3 Picea glauca
TGTATTACTGTATCTCTGTGTTTATGGTTGCATCTCTGATATATTTCTGTTATATTACTAGATATACGCAATATCTCTGTGCATTTCTTTATTATATCTCCGCTCTCATTTCGTGATGAAAATAATCCGGATCACCTACACTATTATTCAGTTGACTGGTAAACCATTTGTTGGAGTATCTTCGCTACTAGGGTTTTGGTCAATGAAGCATAGTGCAATTTATGAAGATGAGGTTGATTTTCAAGAACACTTTGTCGGGCATTTTTGGCTATGGTATTGATATTGGTATTGGTATGGTATGGTATGGTATTGTATTGGTATTGGTAATGGTATGGTATTGGTATGGTATTGGTATGCATATCATTGCCAATGCATACCATTTCTGTACGATGGTATGAAATTGTATTGGTATTGGTATGAAATGGTACGATATTGGTATGGTATTGGTATTGTTATTGGTATGCAATGGTATGGTATTGGTATTGGTATTGGTATGTTATCGGTATGGTATGGTATTGCATTAGTATGGTATTGGTATGGTATGGTATGGTATTGGTATGGCATTGGTATTGGTATGGTATGGTATTGGTACTGGTATGTGTTATCACTCCACTAGTACTCCCAAGGCTGAGAAGGAGACCAACACAGGTAACCACATACCAAGCTTTTGGTTTGGTATCTAGTCCTACCAAACCAGAGAGGGATCTCTCTAAGGTAACACTTAATAATCTAAACTGGAATGAAAAATGATTTTCGGCTAGATATTTCAGATCAATGAGGGTTTTGAAATTATAGGTTTTGTTGGACTGGAAGATGAAATCCAGGAGCTAGGACAATAAATCTGAGGGATCAGTTGCAGAAATTTCAAAAGGGGAAAGGTAGCTATAACTAATGTCCCAAAATCATATCGTTGTAGTGTAAGGATGAAGGAACTGAAGATAAATGAATTAGTGAGCATAATATATGAATTCACTGACTGGAAAATAAACACATAGTTGCTAAAACTCAGATAAAACAAAGCATTGAATCCAATGAATTTTGTTTGATATTTTTAGGGATCTAGCATCAGAATAAAGGAATATGGAATAATAAATATTCACATAAGAAAATATAGAAAAACAAGCAACATTAACCATAACACAACAATCCCTGTAAAATCGCTGCAACTTCATATTTTATTACTGTCAAAATAATACACTAGCTTCCTAGCTATCACTCTCACATGTCGAGCCCTTCTAATGACTTCATCAAGTGTATATATAGAAAATACAAAATATGACACCTCATCAAGTCGAAATTCTATTCAAAACCCATCATAAATGCATTTGATGAATCATCACCTAAAGACTAGGATGGTTGAAACAATTTCCACAATTTAGACAAGAGTTTAGGAGAGCATATCTCACTCATTAATTACAAATTTCCTCATAAAGAGAGGAAAAAACCAACCAAGAAACCCAAAATATACTTAATAGATCACAAAATATCAGATTTTCTACCATATTTTCTTGATCATTTCTCAAAAAGTTTCCATGCCAGGAAACAGATGGGTTGCACCAGCCTGCAGAAAAACAACATTTGTAGAAGAAGCATCACGTCGGTTTAGTGTTGTTTTTGGCCAACTTTTAGGATTCCATTTTGAATTATGGAAACTAGGTCAAGTATCCTCACGTGTATACTTTCTAATGAGCCATCAAACTCAAGAAAATCCTCATGGGAAGGCCTCCAAAAACTGAATTTTCCAACCTCACTCAGAAACGTCGCGCCTGGTCAAAATTTGTGGCAGAAGTATGAAAAAGGTGAGGTTTTTTTAGTTTTTCATCAAAATTAGAAGTTGTCATGAAAAACCAAGTTCAAATTTTTCATGTACTCATCAATATTCATCCATCCATGTATAAAAAAATTGATTTGTATGCCCTGGGAGAAAGGGCCGCGCCTCTGCGCAACGCTTATGTGTGCCAATTTTTGCAAAATTCCAAAATTTTAAAAAATGCTCCAAAATTTTCAAAATTTTTCCCTTGACTAATATGGATGATAGGATAAAAATACAAGGATGTTTTAGCCACCAATTTCACTCCTTGACCCCTTTTTCTTGACTCTCTTTTCTTGTCTTGGACTTCTTGCAGTTTCCTTTTTAATTGTCTGATTCTGATTTTTGCAACCTGATTATCTGTGTGGTAGTGAATAGCCATGTGTCTCCTCAACGTGTTGTCTCTATTTTCCCTTTTGAGTAGCTTCTCTAGGTGGCCATTTATCCTTCCAAGGCAATATTCCCTATTGCTGTCAAAATCTGCCATAATTTGGTCATGTAATGATACTGGCTCTTTGGATGGGAACTCCTCCTTTTGTTGTTGTAGTTCTTTGAAAAGACCCCTGGTTGTTGGTCTTTCCTTACCACTTGAATTTCATGTTCCTCTTGATCATCTATGTGGATTATTTCTTTTCTCTTGGCATCCTTTTTTTGTTTTCCTAAAAGAAGTTGATTTACCTTTAACTGCTCATTTTCTTGCTCTAAAAATGAAATGAAAAACTTAGCTTTTGACAACTTATCTTTTATCTCTTTGATTTCATCATCTTTTTCCATCATGATGTGCTTTTTTGGTGTAAATTCATCATTTTCCTCTAGGTCTATCACATCAGTGCCAATATTTGATGGCCCCTTATTCTGTAAGGATGCCTTAGGCTATGATGGTGATCCATGTCCTGCTGATGTAGGCTTGGCACCTTCCACTATGTGTGGAGAAAACACAAGCCTCTTCTCTCTCTGATATGTTTTGGTCACCTCAGGCCTAGGTGCCTTTGAAAACTCAACATGTTTTCTTGAAGAGCCAACCTCCATAGGAGCAATTTTCAGTTTCTCCAAGAAAGTTTCCCAGGTGACTTTCTTTGCTAAAAGTTGATGCACAACCACAATTTTAATCAAACTATGGTGAAACAAATTGGTGATATGATCCTTTCCCAAGGTATGAATCTTTTTAGTCATCTTCACTAAGCTTCTGAACAGAAAGTTGGACAAATTAAGTGTTTTTGTAGAAGTGAAGTGCATTAGCAACCTGACATGGTACCTGTATAATATGGAAAATCTCCCTTCACATGTAAAATATCTCATAATCAGCTTCATAAAAGGAGAATACTTGTCAAGCAGATGTATGAAAGGAAAAACATGCTTAGGAGCATCTCTGACATTTGGTTTTAGGAATAATTTATAGTCATCAAGGTCTAATTCCATGCCCTTGAACCAAGTCTCACCATGATCTGGGATACCTGTGGCTGAAGAAATAATGTCTGTTGAAACACTGAACTCTATACTTGCTATGAAAACCGTGTCTATGTTGAAATTGTGGGCGAAAAGGCTTATCAAAGGAACATGACATCCAACCTCTTGGATCTTCTCACAAAACTTCATACAACCATCATTTCTAAAACAACTTTTGGAAAATGGAGAAGAATTTATTTCTCTCAGGTTGTATGGCTCAAACCTTGAATGATGTCCTCCCTTGTGCACTTTCTTTTCACTCTCTCTTTCACTCTCCATGAAATTTGTTGAAAGATAGTACCCTAGCCAGATAATCTTGATGGAAAAGATGGATTTTAGGGTTTGAATAATAAGGACACAATGATTTGAAAGAAAAGTTGAGTGTAATAATGATGTGGTAGTTTCCTCAAAGGTTTAAGGAAGGAAGGTGAAGTATGATGTTAAAATTGTAAGTCTATTTCATGAGATGAATATGGAGAAGTGAGGAGTTTGTCATTTCTTGCAATGAAAACGTAGTGGAAGTCCAAGGTTTGATGAAATCGGTGGTGAATGAGTAGTGAATGATAGGAAATGTTCAGTTAGGATTTCAAGGAGGGTAAGTGATAGTGTAAGACAATAAATGCTAAGATTCATTCACTAAAACAATGGAAAATGAAAACTGCTAAAAACTTTGTTGGAGAAAACCATGAGAAGAAATCACTTTATCCTCAATGAAATTGCTTGAGAAGATGGTGTAGATGATCACTTAATGTTTGTGGAAGTTTATAAGTCTTTGAAAAATCTTTAGAAGATGGAAAAATAAAAAATTTGTCTCGAAACCATGAAGAAACCTTTCCTTTCAGAAAAAACTGCAAATTTCACAGAGGGGTCACTATTAGCACTGGGGCAGACCCAAGGTTCAACGCTTCAAAAACGCACCAAAAAAACCCTAATTATCGGCCCTTTCGGCAACACCTGTGAAGCAGATGAAGTCTCACTTGAGGTAGAGGCCAGGGGGGTTGTAGGAATCAGACATCTACAATCTACTTGGGACACATATATGTGATTACAACACTTTAACATAGCACTTAGCCAATAATATGCACTAGATATTAAATCTCATTCACATCGCAGGCTAAACCCTAAATATAGATCAATGTAGTGATAACCAAGATCAAGTACTTCCAGTCACTTAGAACATAGAAATAGCTCAGATCTAGCATTCATTCACATTATTAAGCACTAAGCTACAACATCATATGCATTCATCATATATTAGATTAGCAGCACTAAGAAAATATCCATCTAAACAACATAAACAATATCGCACAAAGCACATCAACACATGATATACATGGTTCACCCTAGTCTGGGACTACATCCACCAAACTTCTTCTCTTCTTCTTTATTATTCTGCAATATTCTTACATTTTTCTCCTATGCACAAAGCCACAGGGCCAACTCCGCAAAGGACAGGAGATTTGTGCGCACCTCGCCAGATCCTCCTTCCCTAAATTAGGTTAAGGCATAGAGCCAACTTCTGACTAGCACAAATCCTTCTTACAATCACTTACACTTAGCTCTGCAAGTCTCAACGCATTCTTGTAGAAAGCCAACACTTACAACATAACATGCAGATAGCCAATGAGTAACTTGCACTAACCATACACACCTACATCGCTTAGCTTACTACTTATTTATACATTACAAAAAGGCATAAACATGGGTAAAACCATGGGACGACATCCCATACCCGTTACATAAACCTTAAAATCCCAAAAAACCCACAAAATAGGTGATATCCCGTGATCTCAGCTCCGCCCCCAACACTCACTTGTGACTTGTCCCGAGTCACTCAGATATGGGTAGTGCTACTCCGAAGGCCTCGAGCTTGGCTCGAGCTGCCTCGACTTGTTGCTTCACCAGTCTCCTGCTTGGAGAACTCCTGAATTACTTTCTCGGTGACAAGCCCTTCCAGGCATTGTTCTACTATCGTGACCACCTATTCCAGCTATGAGCCTTGTCCTTTGATCTCTTCAAAAAGCGTGTAGGATTCGTCCTGTACTGGTTGGAGTCTCTATGTCACCTACATGACTTTTCTCTGGAAATTAATAACCTATTGTTGGACTGTGTGTTGATCCTGTAATCTTTTCATATTCTCGACTACTATAACTAGCTTCATTTGTGCTTGCACGGTGGATACCTGGTGCTTCGCCTCCTGGAGTTGTTCTTCCAATGTCCTCAGCTTCGAGTCTTCTGCAAGGTGCTCATAGGTCTGCGCACTTAGATCACTTAGTTTCTTGCACTCTGAGGCAAGTGCCCTAATTCTATCTACTACGTTCCTGGAAGCTTCCTCCCTTTGGTCATGCAATTCTTGTGGAGTGCTCAAGACTACTTGGATCTCTAGCTCCATTACCATTGCTCGAAGTTTCTAAATGGATTCAGCGAGCTTCCCTACTTGCATATCGGATGACTCTTCTTCCTTCTGTGACAAGCCTGACACAGAGAGAAGTGCTCTAGTTACTTCCTCTTTGATCACAATCTGCTCTGCAAGCAACTGGTCTTTTTCTTTCTGCATCTTCGCATTGTTCTTCTCGAACTTTGCATGAATTTCATTTTTCTCCTTTTGTGCAACTCGAAGTTGCTCTAGGGCCTCCTCCTTTTCTTTCTTCAAGGCCTCTATGGTCTGCTCCTTTTCTTCTTGGACTTGATGAACTCAAGCCTCTATTGCATCTACTATCCTTCGTAATTGGGCGTACTCATCCCTCAATTATGTAATTTCTGACGACGAAGGCATAGTAGGAAATGCACGGCTCGAATGGATAACTTGTTGTATGTCTTTGATCTCCTTCTCTAATCTGCCATATAATGTTTCTTTCTTTGCTTCATGTCTGTGTAGGATATCCTCTAAGGTGTCTTCTACAACTATGATGATGAGATCTACATCATCCACTGTGAGCACGTTCTTCGACTGAGGTTTAATGGCGTGGGCCTTCTTTCTTTCTGAGGGTTTCTCTAGGGAAACCTTCCTCTTCTACAATGTTTATGTTGTGGTAAGGGGGTCCTTCGGTGGTGTAACTTCGCCCTTTTCTTATTTGTCTACTTCTTCCCCTCCTTCTTGGTTCACTTTGCCTCCTCCTCTTCCTATAGGTGAATCAGGTGCAGATTCCTTCGAGGCGTTGTCCTCCTCATCCGTGTCTATGTCTTGTACTTCCTCCTTTTTCTTCTTTTTATTCGCGCTAGTCTACCCATCATATTCGACCCGGGTGACCATGGGGCTACCGATGATGTCAGGTTCAGAGAGCTCTACATCCTCGACTAGTACAAGGAATCATGTTGGCCATTCTTTGGTTATCTCCTCCATATCTTCATCAATCAACTTATAATAAGATTGCAACTCCTCCTTACTTTCATCCCTACACGCAGTGATGTAAATAAAGTGTCGATCTGCGTGGAACTTCACTAGTGGCCTGTTCTTGTGCAAAGTGTCCGAGGTCATTCGGTGGAATGCTTCAATGGTGTGCTTCAACTATAGGTATCAAGCATGGAATACAACATTCTACTGCCACTACTTCGCCATATCACTTGTATACCACAAGGTAGAGAACCTTGCGACCAATGGCTCTGATGGCTCAACTTTGGGGAATGTCGCTCCCTACGACATCTTCCAAGAGACAAATGCGATTAAAATCAGTAACCAACTGAAGTGAAACTCATATCCCTAGTCCTACACTTCACGACAGTCCTTCTCCAACTCGTTGACGACGTAACTCGCCCAATTCATCTGCATTCCTTTGACACAATTCCCTGTGAGGTCCATGATGAACCCTGTGACTTGTGTCAGACAGTTCTTTCTGATGATATTGCCCGCTATAAGATGACAAGATAGGCACACTGTGCCATCCTATATGAAGGCTACCTTGTAGCCTCGCTTTCCCTTCTCTACATTGCCATAGTCTTCTTTTATCCGCTATGTCAGGGAGCAATCTGCAGCCTTCCCTGGGTAGAACTACTGAGGATCCGACCCATGCATGCTCAGTTCTATGATGAGGTGGATCATTGCTGGATCCACAGTGATGCGCCTATCAAGCCATAGATACCCTCCATGGTAGCACGACAGCAGGAGTTCAATGCAGGCGTTAACCTCCTGATTTTGACTGAAATGTGGGATCTTCATCACACTCAAGATTGTTGATCATGCAAGCTCCTTAATCCATGACCGGGGAACTATCTTAGGCTTCTTCCCAATCATCTTCATCAAATACCTATGCGACGCGAGCATCACATAGTTCTTCTGGTCTCTAAGGTTGAAGTCATTGATCTTGAGATATGGGATCAGTCCCAACTGGGGTCCAACTGTGCGTATCCCATTCGGGAGGTACGCAGTGATCATCATGTATTCGAAATCACGCGGGACGTTGTCACAATTAACCACCCCAGCCAGAGGCGGGATGTAGTCAGGAAATACCTACATGATCTGATTCCCATTAGCTAGATCGTCGCAGTGCTTTCTTCGTTTCTCATTCGCGGTTCGTCTAGAACGACATGCAGTCGATGGGGATGCTTGCAATCCATCGATCGACAATGCATGTATTCCCATGGACATTAATTTCTCAGCCATGAGGTTGATCAAAATCTCTTCAATAGACTTCTCTAGTGCGCTATGCTCGCCCGACATTCACACTTGTAATAAAATAAATCGGGTGGGTGAACGAACAAGAAAGGTAATAAAATGAATGGTGAGGTCTCAAAGTCACAACGCAATATGAAAATGATTATTTGTTAGCTTAGATAATCATAAGTGGAAAAAAGTGGTCCCGGCGCAATGTCTGATGGATTAAATAAGCAACGTTGTAATGGATCCCTCCAACAGATAGGAGTGCCTCAATCAATACGAATCCGTCTGTTAGGGCGCGGTCCCAACAGTACAATGACAACTTTTCTGTCAATAACTACGTTTCTAGCCATTTTAAAGCGTTATTCTAATGGTCGGGACGCCTCCAATGGTCATATAGCTTCATCGTGGTGAAGTGTCATTCTGCGTTGTTCTGCTATTCCGGCGAGGTTCAAGTTCTGCAAGCTTTCCTTCTACGAAGTCTTCTTTGGAACTTCTCGTAGATTTTCTAACTTGGCTTTCTTCTTACTGAGCTTCCTTTCCTTCTTTCCTGTGATCTGAATCTATGGATTCCTTTTTCCATTCTTATTCTTACTTTCTCTTAGCATAGTGACTTTTCACTGCTGAGGGTCTTTCAAAGGGTTCAAAGGTAATACCTTTTTTCTTACTAGTTCTGGGGTGGATGCACTTCTTTCCTCCATGGATAGGTTCTTTAAGCCTACTTATGTTCTTTCAACTTCGACAACTAATTCTCTGGCCCTCTATTGCTTCGAATTATCCTCTTGTTCTTCCATTAAGCGCTCTACTTTTATGGTTATGAAGCCCCTCAATTTTTTATTCTTCCATTGTGTATCTTCTTCCTCTGCTTTCCTTCGGATACGATCTTTCTCAATCCAGGTCTTCCCTAATAAAAGTGCAAAAGGGGCATTTTTCTCAACAAACCTAATAACTTCAAATTCCTCTTTAGTCTATGTGCCATGAGCAATCATAGGTACATTAGTAATTCTTCCACATAGGGTTATCATCTTTCCTTTAAATAAACCTATTCTTCCCAATGAAGGTATCATAGCTAGTTTTCCCAAAATTTTCCAAGTGTTATCTGGCATAATATTCACCTGCGTTCATTCATCCAATACACAGTCTATGTCGAAGTCTCCTATTATTGTTTCTATGCACTGCTTTTCTTTCAAGATCTCTGATAAACTGACGTTTTTGCGGTCATCCATTGCTTATTTTAACTATATTAGCATAGTCTTTGATTCTTTCTAGTTCTCTAACATATCCTTAGTCTCTTGATCTCCTTCATAGTTTTCTTGTCTCATGTTCATCTTTTCAACTTTAGCAATCATCCTTGGGAAATCCTCAACCTCCTAATCAATAGCTTTACAACAAAGACAAATAGGACCTATAACAGGGAATTTTTTATCAAGGTGTATTGGTCTTCTGCAATTGTAACACAGTGTCAATCCTCTCTTTCTTTTAAATGATCCCAAACCTTTCTTGTACTGCGCACTGGGATCACCGTATTGGACCTGTAATCTTTAAAAATTCTTTCTAGGTTCCTGCATCCACTTATTAGTCCAAAAATTCTTTCTATGCATGGGAATAACATATCTTTCTCTATTTCTATCAAATTTATTCATATCAACTCTTTATTCTAATTGTGCCCTAGTTTTCAGACTAGGACACGATCTATCAAACATACCTAGATTCATACTTCAGAAGAAGAAAAAATAAAAATAAAATAAAATAAAATTACTTATCTTACCTTTACTAGAGCACAAAGCTTTAAGATATTACCTCTTTCTTCTAGATCCGGTTTCTTTCTTAGCACAGATCTTCACAATTCAATTAGAATACTGTGCACTTACATCAACAAATCTACGCATGGAGCTTTCTCTTTTCTTCAGTTCCCAACAATCATAGTTTCAGGTCTCGGCAACGGAACCATTTGTTGGCACAAGGGAAGAACCAGGGTTCAACGCTTCAACATTGCACCAACAAAATACTAACTACCGGCCCTTTCGGAAACACCTGCGAAGCAGATGAATTCTCACCCGAGGTAGAGGAAGGGGGGTTGTAAGACTCGGGCATCTACAACCTAGCTGGGACATAGATTTGTGATTACAACACTTTAACAGATCACTTAGCCAATAATATGCATTATATATTGAATCTAATTCACATCACAAGCTAAACCCTAAATATAGATCAACGCAGTGATAACCAAGATCAAGTACTTCCAGTCACTTAGCACATAGCATTAGCTCAGATCTAGCATTCATTCACATTATTAAGCACTAAGCTACAACATCATAGGAATTCATCATATATTAGATCAACAACACTAAGAAAATATCCACCTAAACAACATCAACAATATCACACAAAGAACATCAACACAGGATATACGTGGTTCACCCGAGTGTGGGGCTACATCCACCAATGTTTTTTTCTTCTTCTTTATTATTCTGCAATCTTCTTACATTCTGCTCCTATGCACAAAGCCACAGGGACAACTCCACAAAGGACAGGAGATT
Organism: Picea glauca; assembly: GCA_000966675.3. Taxonomy (NCBI): domain Eukaryota; kingdom Viridiplantae; phylum Streptophyta; class Pinopsida; order Pinales; family Pinaceae; genus Picea; species Picea glauca. The sequence continues at coordinate 326,587 of JZKD02S1673258.1, forward strand.
TGTGCGCACCTTGCCAGATCCTCCTTCCCTAAATTAGGTCAAGGCACAAAGCCAACTCCTGACCAGCACAAATCCTTCTTGCAATCACTTGCACTTAGCTCTGCAAGTCTCAACTCGTTCTTTCACAAAGCCAACATTTACAACATAACATGCACATAGCCAATGAGTAGCTTGCACTAATCATACACACCTACATTTCTTAGCTTACTACTTATTTATACATTACAAAAAGGCATAAACATGGGTAAACCCATGGGCCAACATCCCATACCTGTTACATAAACCCTAAAATCCCAAAAATCCCACAAAATAGGTGATATCCCGCAATCTCAGCTCCGCCTGGGTGCTTCTTCGACCAGCATGTCGAAGTCCCAAAAATGGTCAAACACGACCAATGTTCTTTCAAAACTTGGTCGAGGGCCAACAGTCATGTTGTGGGTTGTGCGAGGGGTCACTTCGAGGGTCACACTATGCAGAAAGGTCGCACTGTGGGTCACACTTCTCCCAAAATGCAACAAAACCCTCGTTTCTTTCACAAATTTTTCTCTTTTTTTGAATTTGAGTAGCTTAGGAACCTTTACAATTACCTTTGGAACTCCTTTGAACTTATTACATCAATCATATAACATTTGTGAATTTTAAAACCAACCTTTTAAATAATTTTGCTACTACTCCTGCCTTTGGTGACTTTATGATTGAAATGGAAAAATAATAACCATGACCCTAGTGACCTAATGGTGACCTTGAAAATCATGATGATGGGACTGAGGTGATGGTGATTACTTATTTGAGTGATGACACAACAATTTTGGATGATGATGATGACTGGGACATGAAATTTTGCAAGGAGTAATAACATACCTAGACCAACTAACCAGCGATCAAATTTTACTTTGAAAATTTATTTGAGATGTAATAATTTGACCTAAACCCTATAAATTGATTTTGAAAGAGATAATTTGATCACTGGTGACTACTGTATTCTAACAGTGTGCAATGGTATTGGTATTGGTATTGGTATGCAATGGTATTGGTCGTATTGTTATGCAATGGTATTGGTATTGGTATTGGCAAGGAATAAGGGTATTGGCAATGCATATGTGTATTGGTTTGGGTATGGTATTGGTATGCATATCATTGCCAATGCATACCATTGCTGTGTAATGGTATGAAATGGTATTGTTATGCAATGGTATTGGTATTGGTATGCAATGGTATGGTATTGGTATGGTATTGGTATTGGTATTGATATTTGTATTGGTATGGTATTGGTATTGGTATTTGTATGGTATGGTTTGGTATTGGTATTGGTATTGGTATGGTATGGTATGGTATTGATATGGGTATGGTATTGGTATTGGTATTGGTATTGGTATGGTATGGTATGGTATTGATATGGGTATGGTATTGGTATTGGTATTTGTATGGTATGGTTTGGTATTGGTATTGGTATTGGTATGGTATGGTATGGTATTGATATGGGTATGGTATTGGTATTGGTATGCATATCATTTCCAATGCATACCATTGTTGTGCAATGGTATGCAATTGTATTGGTATTGGTATGCAATGGTACGGTATTGGTATTGTTATTGGTATGCAATGGTATGGTATTGGTATTGTTATTGGTATGGTATGGTATGGTATGGTATGGTGTGGTATGGTATTGGTATTGGTATTGGTATTGGTATTGGTATTGGTGTGGTATGGTATTGGTATTGGAAGTATTGGTATGCAATGGTATTGGCATTGGTATTGGCAAGGCATATGGGTATTGGCAATGCATATTGGTATTGGTTTTGGTATGGTATTGGTATGGTATTGGCACTGGTATTGGTATGCAATGGTATTGGTATTGGTATTGGTATTGGTATGCATAGTATGGTATTGGTATTGGTATTGGTATGGTATTGGTGTTTGATTCCAAGCTAATTTTGACTTGTGGCCCTATTTTCCCTAACTTATTAGATGATAATGGATTTGATTGGTGTGCTAAAAATTATTGTCATTGTTGTGTAACAGGATCTAGAGGAGACCATGGAAAGAGGACGTGGACGACATAGACCTACTAAATCACAGAGAGGAAAGTGGGTGGAAGAGGATATGACAACAAAATCTGCAGATACAATAAAGGTAAGAATAAAAAACAACCTCAACTAAAGGAGGAAAGTCTTTATGAATTCACAAATGCTACAACATAGAAGAGATGAAGTTTTTTTTTTCCATATGGCCTTTGAGCTCAAACTTATTGGTGGAAAATGCAGAAGAATGTTGATTAAATGTGATTCTACGATCAAGGGAAAATTTTGAAAATTAGGATGGCCATGTGGGATAGGGATGTTGGATACTTTTCTTGTTGAAATTTTGGCCCGATGTAAATACCTAGGGTCATAAAAAAAAAAAATCAACTCCAAAACATGATATCAATATGTTAAAAATGTGACTAAGGTGAGGTTTTTTGTTGCATAGCAAATTCGTTGAAATAATATAATTGGTGTACTAAACATTATTGACTATGTTGTGTATTATAGGAGCCAGATGAGGCCATGGAAACAAATTGTGTCATATCAAATGAGGACACAATGGATGACGGAGGACATCGGGTACTCTAATTTTGACTTAACTTAGTAAAAATTAATTTGATGTCATTTTGTGAAACGTCCATGTTTTTTCATGAAATTATTAAATTTTATAGTGTATTTTCCAATCTTGTCAGAAATTAATGCATGTTGTTGATTATTTTAGATGGAGATTGGAGAAAATGTAGAGCTTGAGCATTCAACTAGAAAAAGAAAAATATATGTATGTGGACATGGACCTCAAACTATTAAATCACGTAGAGGAGAGTGGGTGGAAGAGGATATGACAATGGATCCTGTAGACACAACAAATGATTGCACTGAACAAGAGGTTGGTCTAGAATATAGTACATGGGATGAATACTTTGAGAAAATTGTTGTTTGTGGATGTTCTGTATGTCGTGGAAAGAAACAATTCAAATGAGCGATTGTACAAAGACATTACATAGATGATGAGCTTCCAGTGGGTAGTATGCCTCCTACAATCGATTCAAATCCAATTGGAATTGTGGTAAGGAATTTTCCAATTTGATATAAATAATATGTATATTTCTTTTAAACATTGTTTTATATTATTTAAATAATTAATTTTTTTCTTAATGAATACTTGCAGGATAAATTTGTTTAAAGTTTCTTGGATCACCGACTTCTAGCCTAGAGGGCGATGATCATTTATCAAATGATACATCTAACAAAAATATGTGCAAATATACCATCTCTAAAGATGAGGATTTGATGAAAACAAGTAACAAAACAAGAACTTCTTTAAAGATGCATAATTTGCTTAAAGACAAGGGGAAGGTTGACTACATACCTTATGAGAATGAATGTGATGGAGATGATGACTTGCCCCTGAGTTTGAGATCAATTTACAAAGAGACATTTGATCGTCAATTATATTGTGCTTGGCCCAGTGATCAACAACTACCTA
>JZKD02S1673258.1:338564-351067 GCA_000966675.3 Picea glauca
TGTTTATTTATTACTGCTCATTATTGGATAATAATTCTACATTGATATAACATTTGAAGAAAAAAGATTATAATTACATTATTACTGATTCACCCCCCCTCTTAGTAATCCAACACAATTTACAACAAACCACTAGGAGATAAATGCCATATTATGGTCCATCATATTACAGTGGTGAATGGAAAAGGTTAGAAGAATATAATCCTAGCATGTCAGCGTATGGTCTAAATTCAAATATGTATACACATCGTCTCCAATTGGAAAGTGGAAAATAAATTAATAGAGGTTATCTTATGTATATATATGGACGTGCACACACACACAAAAATATTTCAGGTTTTATAAACAGTAGTAAGGGAAGAGACCCTAATGTAAGAACAAATTGTCAATTTGTTGAAGTTATAAATGATAAAGATGGAGATATGGAAAGAGAGGTTGATAGATTGATAATGGTTGAGGCTATTATGGACCTTACCATTGGGGATGAGTTATTGATTAATTACCCCTTCTTAAAACACACTCCTACACGAAAGAAAAGGGAAGAACTGGGTCTCCCTAAGGATGTTCGTAAGGGCAGAAAACCAAAGAATAATCAATGAGTGTGGAGTGACATTTTATACACCATGTTGTCAAAATTGTGTTTTATTTTAAATTAATGTATAAAATAAGTAGCATATAGAATAATATTCTGCTATTCAATTGATGTATATATGTTCTTACATTCTATATTCTTATTGGTTAATACAATATATTTGATTATATTTCTTTGAAATTGATACAATTATGATTTATCCAATTCTTTCCAAACATTAAATAATGATTGTGTATGTTGATAGGTAGAAGACATTGATGATCCACCTACTAATACCCAAGATCAAATTGGGTTATTGAGATTTGGATGGGATGATCCAAACCATCCTTTAAACCATACCAGGGCGAAAAGAGAAACATTGAAGAGAATACTACCAGCTGATAAGTTTGAAGAGATGGTGAGATTAGCATACAATGATGACATGCCACATAGCTTTAATGATGATGATGATAGTGAAAATGCAGTGCATGAAGAAGGATTGAATGAAATTCTTACAAGTTTCTTTGGGGATGGAAACAATCATGACGATAATGATCATATGGTTGACAGTAATGATGATAGTAGGGGTAATTACAACCAACGTAATCTTGATGATGACAACCTAAAAGACTCAATCAAGCAAGTTGCGAAGACACCCGTGTTCAAATCGGGTGCAAGTAGAACATCAAAACTTGCATGCACATTGATATTGTTAGAAATAAAATCACTATTTGGTTGGTGAGACAAAGGATTCACTACCCTACTGAAGTGAGTTGAAATGTATTTCTTACTTTGCATTGTCAATTGGTGTACATAATTTGTAAACATTCATCAACTACGTTTATATTTATTTAATGGGATGTTATAAAACATATATTGTATATAAACAGTAGTAGTGTAGATTAACATATCAAACATGTTCATCATAAGTCAAACATTTAATTGATTTAATCTCTGGAAATCTTATAGAGCACTAAAAACTAAAATATTCCCTAAAGATAATGTGTTTCCATCAACTTGCAGAGAAGCACGTCAGTTGTTGGATGAGTTGGGGATTGAATATAAACAAATTCATTCATGTAAAAATGATTTCATTTTATACAGAGGTGAATATCAAAACAAGGTAGCATGTCTTGTATGCAAAGAGAACATATATCGTACAGATGTACAAGGTCCTACAGTTCCAAAAAAGGTTTTATGCCACATGCCAATTATACCTAGACTTCAACGAATGTTTCATTGCAAGTCACTTGCACAATTGATGGACTGGAATGAAAAGAACAGGAGTAAAGATGGATTCATGTGAATTCTGACTGACTCCAAAGCAATGAAACACATAGAGGGAAAATGGCCAAGTAAATTCAAAGATGAACCACGTCGTATTAGGTTTGGTCTTGCAATTGATGGAGTGTGCCCATTCTCTTTCCTCAGCTCAAATTATAGTCTTTGACCAGTCAAATTGATAGTATACAATATTCCCCCATGGATGAGTGTTAGAAAGGAGCACCTTATGCTGACTCTCATTGTTCCAGGAAAACAACAAGTTAAAAATATGGATGTTTATATTGTGCCTTTTATTGATGAGATGCAACTACTATGGAAAGGCATAAGAATGTATGACATATCACGTCCTCCATCAAATAGGTCCTTCATGTTTTATGGTGTACTATGTTGGACTATTCATGATTTCCCAGGACTTGGTGTATGTTCTGGTAAGATAAAATATTTACGTATTCACACTCATAATTTATTTTCATCCCAACTTTCATACTTACTTTTATATTATTATTATAATGTTATTAATATTACTTATTGAATTGCAGGGCTTCAAACAAAGGGGATATTTGCATGTCCGAGATGTGCAGATCAATTTCAAGGGAGGTATTCTAAAGATCTACATAAATTTATTTATGCAAACAACATGATTTTTTCTACCAACAGATCATAAGTTTATAAATCGTCTAAAGAATCAATTTGACGGAAAAGTTGAAAATAGAGGCGGCTCCCATGATTATGGGTCCAGGTGATTGGATTAAGAAGTATGAATATGACGAATTGAAAGGTTGGGAGGATTTTTTTGATCAGGATGATTCAATTGAAGAACCAGAACAAGTTGTAGTTAATATGCCAGAAGGAATGAAAAGGAAATCCATATTTTATGAGCTCCCTTACTGGAAGGATCTATTAATATCTCACTTATTAGATCCTATGCATATCTTCAAAAATGTCCCAGATTCTATATTTCGACATATATCAAGCAAAGAGAAGGACACCTTGTCTTTGAGGAGAGATATTTCTCTTTCGTGTACCAAATTTGATAGAATACATTTGTGGCCAAACAGGGAAAATGAAACATATGCAGAAGCTCCATGGATTTTGAAAAAAAAAAGATCTAGACCAACTAAAAAATGGCATCCATTCAATAAGGACACCTATTGGCTATGGGTCATCATTGGATAAAGATTTTACAGTTGATGGAAATATCATAGGATTTAAAAGACATGATTTTCATAATTTTTTGAAGGTATTATATATCATCATTTAAGTTTTACTGCTAACATTGATTTAGTACTAAATATATTTTGATATTTTGTTGTGTGAAAAATTACTAATGACCTATGATGAATGTGTTTGATAGCATATCATGCCATTGGCAATTAGGGGGGATTCATGTCTTACCATTGACTTAAGGAATGCCATAAGTCGATTGTCAACATTTACAAGGTATGTTGTATGAAATGTTCATGTGTGAGAGACATAGAGATATTATATTCCATTTTAATTTTTCACTAAATGTTCATATTAATTTAATATTCTTATAATAGGTGGGTAGCCTCCAAGAAGATCCATGAATGTGAAGTACCAAAATGGAGGAAGGAAATTGCAGAAATTGTATGTGTATTTGAGAAGGACCTCCCTACAAGTTTCATGGACCTACAAGTCCATTTACTTATACACCTAGTCGAGGACATTGAATTGGCGGGTGTCGTATCAACGAGGTGGATGTTTTTCTTTGAGAGGTATATGAAAACTCTAAAAATATATGTCTGACAAAAGGCACATCCAGAGGGTTGTATGGCTTAAGGGTATGTATTGAATGAAACATTTTTCTTCCTATGTGAATTCCTTGGTAAGTATTTTGAAGATGGGCCACACTTCTGGGATGAAGAATGAGCATCATATATTATTGATGGAGAAAAACCACAATCTAATGGTGTTCAAGTAGAAATTAGTAAGTAAATTCATGATCATTAATGTGGTTATTTTCCTTGCAATCATTAATTTTCTTTGTAATTTATTTGTAAAATTAATTGAATAACATTTGGAGTTTCAAATAAACATGTTGACATGTAATAGGTGTAGAAGAAAGTCCAATACTCAACAAGTTCATTATGTACCACATGGGATTTATGAACAAATGGATTGATTTGTATGATAAAAAGTGAAAAGAAATGTTAGAAGCAAGGAGACAGTTTAAGAGATCCAACCCAAGGAACACTCCACTTCCTAGTGATCTGCTTGGGGAATGGGGAAAAGATTGCACTCTAGAATGGGTTACTGAACAAATTCAAAATCAATTAGAAGATGCATGTATAGATTCAAACCTAACATAAGATGAAATCAACATGTGTAGAGGATGTGAAAGAAAGGTACAGTTGGAATTTTACAAAATGTTGTTTCCTTACAGTTTTGGCACTATTATCTATTTTAATATTCGTCATTATATTTGTTTTCATTGAAATAAATGGTCTTTCACAGGTGAGGAAATATCCTGCAATGTGGGCATATGGACGGAATTATCGTGTAGAAAGTGTAGATGTAAAGAGACGATCATTTGATTGTGGCATCATGGTTGATTTCAAGAAATCCAGTTGAGCAAGCTCAAAAGATAAGAATATTATTGAAGGGAATCTACAATATGTTGGAAACATCCAAGAAATTATTGAGTTGGATTACTACTCTTTTAAATGTTGTACTTTTAAGTGTAGATGGTATGAAGCATTTGAGATGACACAAAGACATGGTACCCATAGTGGATTGTTTTCTATAGATTCCTCGAGATTCCTACCAGAGTATAAGGAGCCTTATGTTCTACCAATTCATTGTTAGCAGGTATTTCTTTAACTCAAATAAGAAGAAATAGTGATCATTAATCTATTGATTCGTAGTTTTTTGTGATAATATATGTTTTTATTAATAAATAAAAGTGTTATAAGATATTTCTAATATATGTATGTCATTCATGTGCAAGTATTTTTCTATGAAGATATTTTGGACCCGAAATGGATATTTGTCATACATTATGATTCAAGATTAAGGCATGTATTTGACGATGCATTAGTGGATATTGAGAAAAACAATGATGTCCAAAAAAATGAGAGAGATGGATTAGAGAACATCAAAGAAATTAACATATGTGATGATGTTGAAGATGGTTATGTCTAGGCACAAGAAGACAACAATCCAGAGTTAGATGATTTTATGGAAGACAACAATATGGATGATATAGAAAATGATGACCCAAATTATACATCTGGTAACAATATAGATGGTCTAAAGTCAAATTTCAATGATGATGAAGATGATGCAGATCAAGAAGAGGATGATGATAATATTAAATACTTGAAAGAACATATGAACATTGACAATGATAAACTGTATGACATTGTTGCAGACAATAATGTTAATAACCAAGACTTCTAAATTTTCAAAATTATTTGTAATCCAATTTTTAAAATGACGTTGATTTGTATGGCCCAAACTTTCATGAAATGCTTCAGTAATATTTCTGACGATACAAATTACTTTTGGCAATATCCTTAAAGTGTTCAATCTTTTCTATGAATTGTTGGCAAAAAAAATTAGGATTACTTATATAAGAATTAGCATGGTTAGTGGTCATTTATTGGCAATTGTTAAAAAATATAATTAAATATATCGTATATGTAAATCAATGTAAATCCAGACAATTAGGCTAATTAATGTATCCAAAGTTTATTCATTAATTTATATTTTAAAAAAAATTGAAATATTTCACTATGCCTATGTTGATGCAAATGTGGACGATCTCAAAGATTATGTGGGGACATCAATATACATCCTTAAGTCTCAAAACCCTCCCATATCATCAAGGCATGTGTCTAATCTAACCATGCCAAATTTCGACGCATACAAGCACAGATTGAATAAATTTCAACGTTGGCCCCATTCATTGCTCACTATGTGGGGTCGGTGCATGACATTTGTGATGGGTGTATTGGAAGTTCCATGTCAAATTTCAAGATAGTTCTGACAACGATTCTATAGAAGGGAATGAATAACATTGAAAATGAGACATTTATGATGAATGTTGATGAAGATGTGGAATTTTGAAACCCTCCTTGAGTCTTGAAAACCCTCCCATACCATCATGGCATGTGTCTAGTCTAACCATGTCGAATTTCGACACATACAGGCATATTTTGAAGAAATTTCAACGTTGGCCCCATTCACTTCTCACTGTGGGAGGTCGATGCAAGATGACATTTGTGATGGGTGCATTGGAAGTGCCATGAAATTTCAAGAGAGTTCCAACCAAGATTCTATAAATGGAAATGACGAATGATGACAACGAGATCACATCCATTATATTGAATGTTGATGCAAACTTGGACGATCTCAAATATTATGCGGGGACATCAAACACCCTTAAGTCTTGAAACCCTCCCATACTGACAAGGCATGTGTCTAATCTAACCATGTTGAATTTCGACGCATACAGACACAGATTGAAAAAATTTCAGTGTTGGCCCTTGCACTCACTGCTCACTGTGCAAGTTCAGTGGAAGAAATTTGTGATGGGTGTATTGGAAGTTCCATGTCAAATTTCAAGATAGTTTTGACAACAATTCCATAGAATGGAATGATGAATGATGACAATGAGATGTGCATGATGAATGTTGATGCAAATGTGGATGATCTCAAAGATTATGTGGGCACATCAATATACATCCTTGAGTCTTGAAACCCTCGCATACTGTCAAGGCATGTGTCTAGTCTAACCATGTCAAATTTCGACGCATACAATCACATATTGAAGAAATTTAAACATTGGCCACATTCATTGCTCACTATGTGGGGTCAATGCATGACATTTGTGGTGGGTGAATTGGAAGTTCCATGACAATGCAAGAGATTTCCAACAAAGATTCTACAGATGGAAACAATGAATGATGACAATGAGACATCCATTATGAATGTTGATGCAAACATGGAAGATCTCAAAGATTATGTGGGGACATCATACATCCTTGAGTCTTGAAACCCTCTCATACTGTCAAGGCATGTGTCTAGTCTAACCATGTCAAATTTTGACGCATACAGGAACATATTGAAGAAATTTCAACGTTGGCCCCATTCATTGATCACTATGTGGGGTTGGTGCATGACATTTGTGGTGGATGAATTAGAAGTTCAATGACATTTCAAGAGAGTTCCAACAAAGATTCTACATATGGAAACGATGAATTATGACAACGAGACATCCATTATGAAAGTTGATGCAAACATGGATGATCTCAAAGATTATGTGGGGATATCAGACATCCTTGAGTCTTGAAACCATCCCATACTGTCAAGGCATGTGTCTAGTCTAACCATGTCGAATTTCAACGCATACATGCACAATTTGAAGAAATTTCAATGTTGGCCCCATTCACTGCTCACTGTGCGAGGTCGATGCAAAATGACATCAATGATGGGTGTATTGGAAGTGCCATGACATTTAAACAGAGTTCCAACAAATATTATATAGATGGAAATAACGAATGATGACAATGAGACATCCATTATATTGAACATTGATGCAAACATGGACGTCGATCTCAAATATTATGCAGGGACATCAAACATCCTTAAGTCTTGAAACCCTCCCATACCATCAAGGAAAATATCTAGTCTAACCATGTCAAATTTCAATGCATACGGGAACATATTGAAAAAATTTCAACATTGGCCCCATTCACTGCTCATTATGCAGGTTCGGTGGAAGAAATTTGTGATGGGTGTATTGGAAGTTCCATGTCAAATTTCAATATAGTTCTGACAACGATTCTATAGAAGGGAATGATGAATGATGAAAATGAGACGTGCATGATGAATGTTGATGTGAATGTGGACGATCTCAAAGATTATGTGGGGACATCATACATACTTGAGTCTTGAAACCCTCTCATACCGTCAAGGCATGTCTAGTCTAACCATGTCAAATTTCAACGCATACAAGTACATATTGAAGAAATTTCAACGTTGGCCCCATTCACTGCTCACTATGCGGGGTCGGTGCATGACATTTTTGGTGGGTGAATTGGAAGTTCCATAACATTTCAAGAGAGTTCCAACAAAGATTATACAGATGGAAATGACAAATGATGACAATGAGATGTTCATTATGAACGTTGATGAAAACATGGACGATCTCAAAGATTATGTGGGGACATCATACATCCTTGAGTCTTGAAACCCTCCCATACCATCAACGTATGTGTCTAGTCTAACCATGTCAAATTTTGATGCATACAGGCACAAACTGGAGAAATTTCAACGTTGGCCCCATTCACTACTCATTGTGAGGGGTCGGTGGAAGACAATATTTGTGATGGGTGTATTGGAAGTTCCATGGCATTTCAAGAGATCAGTTCCACAAAGATTCTACATATGGAAATGATGGATGATGAAAATGAGACGTGGACGATCTCAATGATTATGTGTAGGGTCGATGGATGTCATTAATCCCTTGACCATATATAATCCCTAATTAATTAACCATTAAACTACCTAACCCCTAAGCCCCAAATCCATTAGCCATTGACCCTTAATCCCTTAAACTGTAACCCCTGATCCCTTAAACCTTAATCCCTTAAATGATAACCCCTAATCCCTTAACCCTTAATCCCTAGACCTCAAATCCCTAAATAACCTAATCCCCAAATCCCCTATCCACTTAACCCCCAAAAACTCAACAAAATTACTATTTAGGAACATTGAGAGTTAAATTGGAAGCCAAAATAGAATCTAAAAAGGAATCTAATCTGGAAGCTAAACTAGAAGCTAAACTGGGAGCTAAACTGGAAGCTAAACTGGGAGCTAAACTGGGAGCTAAACTGGGAGATAAACTGGAAGCTAAACTGGGAGATAAACTGGGAGGTAAATAGGGCGCTAAAATAGGTGCTAATAACGCCTAGTTTAGCACCCACTTTTGTTGCTCGACGCAAACATCTCCATAAATAACGCCCTCCCGATAAATAGCGTCGACTTTAGAAAAAAAGTGGATAAAAATACATTAAAACAACCAGTGGAAGCAAAAAAAGGAGCTAATCATAGGGATTTGTTGTAGTGAAATTTTCCAATCAAGGCATGTTCCCTCATGAATTGGCTGTGCTCTCCTACCGTGGAATATTTTATCACATATTTTGGTGTTGTGAGCGCTTGAGGGATACATTTGCCTGGTACCCAGTTCCGAGATGCCTTTGGATGCGATGACTCAGCTTCCATTTCCATGCTTTTTCCGGAGCTTTGTTTCTCTTATAACAAGTTATCTCTGAGGTGTGGCGATGGTTTGAAGGTTGGCATCCTTGCTCTGTTTTCTTTTGTTTCATTGGCTGCGACGTTTAGGTAAGAGGGAGTTTTCACCCCCCCTTATGGCATATAATGAACAAAAATGCAAAACACAAGATATTTATATATAGTGTGGGAGACACCAACAATGCCTAACACCTAGCTTGGTATATTATATTTCAAAACATATTCAATACAATACAATACAATGAAAATAGGGCGTTAATGTCCCAGTTACAAAAATGGGAAGAGTCTCATGACTCGCCCCATACAATAGAACTATCAAGACTTTGCAGATTTGTCACACCAAGAATCATTTGTCACACCTTATTTCCTTAGCCTGCGGTGTGCCCCATCTATGCGCTCACCTCAAACCAAACCACTCGATGTCTCATGCCTTCCTCATAAAAATCCCAATACATCCTGCTGCAAGAACATGCCCCACATGGCCCAAAGACTTTCCCCATCTCTTCTCTTTGTCAAAAAATCCATAAGGTGGCATGAGTCACCTGGTGAAAATCATCCCCTTGGGAGGAGCTCTCCTCTGTCTACCCAGCTCATTGAATACTTCATTTTCTTGTTCTTCTCAAGTGTGTGTGCGACCAATCTGTCCGCTACATTATAAGTATGTCTCCTCCCCAACTTTTTCTGTAATTCAAAAGCTTCCAATATCCCACTGCAACGATACTCTCCATTCTATTGTTGCTACCTCAACCACTGTTACAACCTCAACCACTGCTACAACCCCAATCAAAACTTCAAAAATGCCTAAGTGTTGAACTCTAGTGAACTATTTTTACACCCATACTTCAACTAACTTAGCCATGTCTTCGCACACAACATGCCTCAAGTCTGGAACTGGTTGGGTGATCAATCCAACCATCGCATCTAGTTTTTGAAATGTGCATATCCATGCCCAAACTTAGTCTTTTTTGTTCTCATCTTCGTCACTCCATCCAAATCCAAAGACTAAGGAAATTGTCCACCCTTGCCTCACTACTAGTGCCACATCCAATCTTTGTGAAGAAGATCATCCACAATGTCCAAGTGTTGCACTTCGAACCTACTGGCATGTTTGTACTTTGACCTCTTATTCATGCTCCCATGCACTAACTCTCCAATTGTTGAACTATCACGTTTGTTCCTTGAGAATGCACAACATGCCCAAAGTTTGGTCACTTCCTTCCACAATTCATCCCATCCACACAACAACCTCAAACCAAGGAAAAGGTCACCCCTCACCTTGCTACACTGTGAAGTCACCCAAAAACAAAGTCATATGCAACAACTTGACTTCACTGCCACACCCACTTTGGTGCACCCTTTCCTTCTGTATTTCCTTGAATCAATCAACAACACTCTCCATGGGTGTGTCAATGGGATTATCCAACCTCTCTAACATGCCCAAGTTTGGGGCACACTGATCTCGAAAGGATGCAAAGGTTCAAAGAGTGCACGAGTTCATGGGCGCATCGGTCCACAAAGGGGTGTGTCGGTTCATTTGGGTGTGTCGGTCTGTGAAGGGGAACGTCATCTTGTTTGATCACATTGTTCCACGAAGGGGCATAAAACCCCAAAGGACATGATGTTTCATGATAGGAGAAGGTTGGAATCCATATAAATAACACAAGGCACACAACCGAGAAGGAATAGAAAGATAAAGACAAGGGAGCAAGAGAGTCAAGCAACCAAGGCAGAGTTCTGAGGCAAGGGTTAAACGGAACATAGAGTTACAAAGACATGGAAGAAAAGTATACAAGAGTGGGACGCACAAAACAAAGTTACCAACGAGTTCTTATTTGTTTAGAGGTCACATTTAGTGGCTATTTTTATCCCAAATCTAAAAGTGGTGCTATTGGTAGCATCCATCTTTTTTCAGAGTTAAAATTACAAAAAAATTCAATTGTCATATGTAAAGTCCCAAACAAAATTCATGAGATTGACCCCGAAACAAAAGGTGGTGCTTGCAGCATCACCCCCTTTTTTTTCGAGGTTAAAATTATAACTTGGCTAAAATTGTTGTCTCAACAACTAGTATTATTCTGAATAAAAACCTTAAAATCGACCTTCTAAACTACAAGTGTTGCTAGTAATAATGCTCTTTTTTCTTCAAAGTTTGCATTACCAATTATTTGAAACCATGGTCTTCACCACTAATATCATTATGAGCCAAAACCACAAATCAACCTCTAAATCACAATATGGTGTTATAAGTATCATATTTTTTTTTGGTTTAAAGTTGCATTATTTTTTAGATTAGTACCTAAAAACATGACACCTTTACAAATCAAATCATAGAAAAGAAAGAGAAAATAATGAAAAAAAAAACAATATATATAAAAAAAAAAATACTTAAACAAACATTTTTTTTTTAACTTTATTAAAAAAAAAATTAAAAACATGATTTTTTTAAAAATAAAAATGATAAAAAAAAATACTTCAACATACTTAGATTTTAAAAATAATAACATAATTAAAATAAAGTTACAAAATAATAATGTTTTTTTTTATCTTAAAAAAATATAAATGTAAATAAAAAAATAGTTGTAATTGTTTCAAACAAAATCAAAACAATTCAAAATATCATTATATATATATATATATATATATATATATATATATATATATATATTGGTAATCTTGAACCTTGTGATGGCATCTAAGTCGTAAAAGTCATCTGAAGTGCCTTAAAAACATACTTTCTCACTCACTTTTCTAGACTTCGACGACTTATATAATTGAAAGACATAGGGGTGGGCTTTGATCCACTTATGTAATATCATTTAATATAATATATTTTCAACCACTACCCTAAGGTGCCCCCATAACTTTAGGTTACACTCACTAGAATTGAACCTTGCTTAACTATGAAAAAATACTAACTTTCCACTATTAAATCCAATCCCTTTAAACTTCATAAATATATTTAAAAAAAAATGATTTTTTATAAATTTTAAAAATTAAAAAAAATCAAAATTGAAAAAAAAAATAATTGAAAATTAAAAATTATTTGTAAATTTATTAAAAAAAATTAAAAATTGAGAGGGGGATTATGGGGGGACAATGACATCAGGAATCTTCCTCCCTTTTCCCACCCACGTCCTTCCCCCACCCCGCTGGATTTAATAAAACTAATAATAAATTTATAAAAACAAATTAGGAAATTTTGAAAAAAAAAATTATTTTTTAAAATTGATAAAAATATATATATTTTATGAAGTTTTGGATTTCTTTTATTTTGTTTTAAATATTTAAAATTATTTTTTTATTTAAATTTATATGTTTTACATTTAAAAAAAAATCTTGATTTTGTTTTTTGTTTTTTTGTTTTTTAAAG
>JZKD02S1673258.1:351142-365228 GCA_000966675.3 Picea glauca
ATATATATATATATATATATATATATATATATATTATTTTTTCTTTATGATTTGATTTGTAAATGTGTTAGTTTTTAAGGTAACGATGTTAAAAAAAATGTAATTTTAAACAAACAAAAAAAATAAATATGATACTTATTACACTACATTATGATTTAGAGGTTGATTTTGTGGATTTGGTTTACAATGATATCAATGGTGAAGACCATGCTTTTAAACAATTGGTAATGCAAATTTTGAAGAAAAAATAGCACTATTACTAGCAACACTTTTAGTTTAGAAGGTTGATTTTAAGGTTTTTATTCAGAACAGTACTAGTTGTTGAGACAACTATTTTAGCCAAATTATAATTTTAACCCCCCAAGAAAAGGGGATGATGTTGTGAGCACCACTTTTTGTTTTAAGGTCGATTTTACAATTTTTGTTTGCGACTTTACATATGACAGTTGAAATTTTTTGTAATTTTAACTCTAAAAAAATGGGTGCTACCAGTAGCACCACTTTTTGATTTGGGGGTTGATTTTGGTGTTTTTAACGCAAAAAAAGTGGGTTTGAGAGCTAGAGTTTACCTTTTGAGGTCACAGATCTTGTTAAGTCGGTAACTATGTTATAATGGGAGTTTGGGGAAGTCTTATAGTATGTCTGGGTGAGGCATGCTTTGAGGAAGATCCAAAGTCTATGTTAGCTTAGTGAAGTCTTGCAATAAAGAAGAGACGGTGAGTCTATGGTGGACACACGTTTGGGACGCACCACAAATGTTGCGACAGTGAAGCTAGTGGGGTGAATCTATGTATGAGTTGGTGAGGTGAGGTGAGTCGTGGGACTCTGCCCAAGTTGTAAAATGAGTCAGTAGTGCTCATATTGTAACTATTTTGCAATAACAAGACTTAATAGGGTGTTAGGCACTTCTTGTGTTGCCCACAATATATCTGTGTGTCTCTCGTTTGTCTCTCAAGTGTTCTCATTGTTTCACATGGTTCATGAATGTACACTTAAATGACTAAGTGTTAAGATGCTAACAATTTGTCTAAGTATACAAGTGAGTTGCACATAGTAGGAGTGTGACTCACCCGTAGCCTAGAACGGAATATGGGTATGCTCTAGGTGAAGAGGAATAGTCCAAGAAGAGTATCCTTGGTGTTTTCAAGCATCCAAGTGAGAATTGTCGTGGTTTCACACGCCCTCAGGAGGTTTGTGATCACAAGATTCGAGCAGACATCCTATGGGGTTGTGATAGGATCTAATTTGGGTATAGAAATTCCAAGAGGAAGTGTTTTTCATCTTCAACCCTCTTAGTTTCACAAAGATGGCATATTATTTTATCCCAAGGTGTTTTGGGAATTTTCGAACGCCTAGTTTCACTATGTAGTTCGTGAGAATTTTTTCTTATTTTAGCAATGTTGATTTTCTTCTTTGTGCTTGTCAAAAATGAGAGATAATTTTGATCTTCAAAATTAGGTTTCACCACTTCTTTGTAGTATCTTAATTTCCTTTTGTCCTCTAAATCTTTATCGCACCACATATTCTCCTTAAATCTAGATGTGATAATATTTGTAATATTATTGGTATTTTTCATGATGGATTATTCTTATATTCCCCAACGATTTAGAAATGATTGGCATATTTATGCCACCCCTCTTGAGTCATTGGTGGTTTTGGCTAGAGTTTAAAGCAATTTTGGGGAGCCTCTTTTCATCCATGTTGTTTATATTGTTCTTGTACATTAGGTATATAACCATAGAAATTCTTTGAATTGGGGAAATGATTGATTCTATGAGGAGGATAGGATAGGATGTATTGCCATTAATTTTGAGATTATAAGTTATAAAATTCTTTTGTATTTGTTTTATTTTTCTCCAAGATTCTCTAGATATATTGCAACCTCAAACTTCACATCCATATAAGATAACCAGAGTGACGAGAGTATGAAAGATGCGTTTTTTTATCCCAAAGCCAATAGTCCATTGATTTACAATTTTTTTCAAGCCCATAATAAGTTTTCCACCCTCCATTTATCCTTTTCCCAACGCTATAGTTTCAATTGAGCTTGTGATGAATATCGATTCCAAGTTATTTGTATGAAGGCACTTCCTCCAAGTTATTGTTGTCATATACAAAAATATCGTAGGTGATCCTTTTGTATTTAATTATCATAACTTTTGCTTTGTCAGTGTTCACAGTCATACCCATACTAGAGCAGAATTCCTTGAGAATTATTAGTTGTTTACCTAGGTCATAGAGACTCTTCTCCATAAGAACAATATCATCAATGTAAAGAAAGATGATGACTATACTACCAAGATTTGAGTCGACACAACCTGCATCCTCCAAACAATCTTCTAACTTCTCAATATAAATGTTGAAAATGGTAGGGGATAGGAGACAACCTTGCTTAACTCCTATATTACATTTAATTTCTTCCAATACACCCTCAGTGTTCTTAAACTTGACAATAACTATATTGATTAAATCTTAATATAATTAATAATTTGTTTTAATCCATTAAAATAATATACCATTATAATTATTAAATAACATATATAAATAAGAGTGTTTTATAATATTTTTAGTATGTGGAATATCGAGAGTGAATCATATATAGTCTTTACTCTTTGGCATTTTACTTTTGGTGTACATAATTATGTATATGTTTTAATTTGTTATAAAGTATCATATATTCCTTAGCATTATATTTTTAATTTTTAATTAAGTGATAGATGTTATAATTTAAATTGAGCATTTTATCTTTGAAGTATATATTATTTATTTATTTTATTTTATAATGAATTATATATTAGTCAAATTTTAATATAAAAACTAATTTATTTTAATTATCTAAAATAATATGTCATTATAATTATTTAATAACATGTATAACATATTTAATGAATAAGTTAATTGAGATTAGTTTGGGTGATTAGAAGGGATGATTGTTATCTTTGTCACTCAAGTTCAATTCACACAAGTGACCTGTTGAGCTCTTAACCATTATATTATTGTAACGATTTTGACTCTTATCGTTGACATTATTGTAATGGCTTTGAGTCCTATTGTTAACCAACCTTCTTAACCTGTATATTATTGTAATGGATTTGAGTCCTATTGTTGACCAACCTTCTTAACCACTATATTATTGTTTCATATTGTTGACCAACCTTCTTAACCTATATAATATTATTGTAATGGTTTTGAGTCATATTCTTGACCAACCTTCTTAACCACTATATTATTGTAATAGCTTCGAGTCTTATTATGGATTATATATGATAATTAATTACTATAGTGGATTATATATTAATTAAATTTTAATAGGACTAAATTTTGTTTTTAGTATAACATGTTATTATAATTATTTATGACATATTTAATAAACAAAATTAATTTCAAAATAAATAAACAAAATTAATTTTAAAATATATTGATTTTGAATCGATTAAATAATATTAATTATATAGAAGAAACAATTATGCTTCAAACTTTATCTAAACCCATGAATGGCTCAAACACGGGTGGCATAAATATTTCAAATATTGGCTAAATTATTGGGGAATATAAGATGAAGCCATCATGCAAAATATCAATAATATTAAAAATATTATCACTTCTAAATTTAAGGAGAATTTGTGGCATGATAAAGAATTAGTGGATAAAAGGAAATTAAGATACTACAAGGAGGTAGTCAACCCTATTTTAGAAGATCAAAAGTCCCTCTCAGTTTTGAGAAGTGCAAAGAATAAAATCAACATTGTTAAAATAAGAACAAACTCTCATGAGCATCATAGTGAAATTGGGCATTGGACAATTCCCAAAACACCGTGGGATGAAAAAATCTGTTATCTTTGCGACACTATGAAGGTAGAAGATGAAAAACACTTCCTCTTATATTTCCTTGCCTATACCCATATTATATCATGTAAGGTCTTCAACTAGACAGACACGGAGACCCTCACCCAAGTCCTCAAGGAGACAAAACTTGGGGTTGCTCCAACACCCAAGTTGGGAAAGTCGACGCCTTGGGAATGCGAACATGCCAAGAGGCTTGTCCAGTATGAAGCGACCAAGATATTAGGGTGCGTTGACATGAGGGGTGTACCAAGGTTGGGTGCGCCAGTCCCAAGGGGCATGAAGGTTAACATGTACATGGGTTCATTTGGGTGACCGAGTCTGCAAAGGGGTGCAATGATTCATTTGGGCGACCAAGTACGCAAAGGGGCATGACGATTCCTTTGGACACATGGGTTTGTGAAAGGGCACAACATCTCCAAAGGATGCGATGGTTGGATATCGTGACCTTTGGAGTCCTTATAAGAGAACAAGGGAGCACCACCAAGGGAGGAAGATTTGAAGACAAGAAGAGCAAGAGGAGCTCTGTGATTCTGAGGAGGAATTATGTTTCCTTGAGGTGGATTTGGTGGACAAATTGGTGAGACCCCATTTTGGGATGATTTTGGGGAAGTCTGGAAACGTAGGTCTGTTGGAGGCATGTGTGAGACATAACCGAAATCTGTGAAGTCTGCAGAAACGAAGTGACAACAATTTTTCAGTTATGGGAACGTCTGAGGTGCACAACATGAGGTTGTAGAGACAGTTGCGACAAAGAGTCTTGGTGTGACAAATCTATTTATGAGTGTCTTGGTGAGGTCAGGCAAGTCGTGTGACTCTACCGAATTTGTAAACTGAGCCGATTGTAACTATTTCGCAATAACAAATACTTATCTGGGTGTTAGGCGAGGTTCATGCCACCTGCGGTATATCTATGTATGTATTTCATTTGTTCTATCGTTCTTCTCTTGGATTCTCATGTCCATGGATTCATGCTTAAATATGACTAACTTTTAAATTGTTAACAAATGTCTAAGTAAACAAGAGTTGCACTAGAGTAGGAGTGTGACTCATCGGTAGCTTAGAACAGAGTATGGTTATGCTCTATCTGAAGAGGCATAATCTGAATGATGTACTCTTGGTGTTTCCAAGCATCCAAGAGAGAAATGTCGTGGTGCCACACAGCCTCAAGAGGTGCATGGTCACAAGATTCGGCTAAGCACACTATGGGGATGTGACAGATGGTATTAGAGCCGATTCGTTGCAGATTTTGATGAAGGGTTGGTGAGATATTCACCACTATCTTGACGATAGATGGCATTAAATCCGATTCGTTGCAAATTTTGATGAAGGATTGGTGAGCTCTTCACCACTATCTCGTCAATAGATGGTATCAGAGAAGTTTGGTGCTCTTCACCACTCTTGCAGTCAGAACAATTGTGGTGGGGAACACTTGTTGAGAAGTCAATTTGTTTTGATGTCAGTTCGGTGGGAATGTTCACAGATTGGGTGAACAGTTCAGTGGAGCGAACTTGTTCATCACATAATTTGCATCAAACTTACAGAAGATGTTTGGTTGATGGTGCGATGGAAGGTTGGTCTGGGCGCACACCTTGTATAGACTGAGAGAAATGTTTGTGGTGAAACGAAGCACTTGGATAGGGTGGGAGATCACAAAAATTTTCACATAGTTGACTGTAGAGTAAAACTTGGTAGGTTTGGGTGATGAAATTCAATGCTAGACCTGGTGTTCACACCTTGAGATACTAGGTGCAAATTTTGTTTGGTGAAACGAGCAGTTGGGAAAGGCAGATGGACACAATATTTTCCACATGACTTGTCTATGATCTAACTGTAGAATTGATTGTAGAAGCGAATGCAAAGGGTGATCACATAAGTGATCATGAAGGGAGCCAGATCTGGGTTGTAGCAAGGTGAAGCACTTGGGTGTGTTGGATGACCTCGAGAAACCTAGAGGAGCTCCACAACATGTGGTTGGTTTGGCACATTTCCATCATGAAATCTTCATGTCGTGAACCGCCAAGAAAAGAAGTTGATTTGAGCTAGGTTGTTGGACGAGTGGATCGACCACAACCTTCGAATGAGGTAACTCTTCTTAGAGTTACAACATTCAGTTAGCAGTGGTATGACTTGATGGTTGGGTGATGGGTGCATGGTTCCTTGAAGCGAAAGTAGTCAAGGTGCGGAGATGGAAAGGCATTAGAGATGAGTTTGATTGTTTGCATACAAATTTTTGGACTTAGAAGGATTTTTGAGGTGGATGGATGGACTCAGCCTTGTATCGCCATGAATTTCTTGCATATTTTTGGAGTTGTCGATGATGATTGAGGGGAGTTCATGCAAAGAGTCAGTTTCTTGGGAAAGTAGAGGTCCAAGACAATAGATTTTGAACATGGTTGTAGTGAAGGGTGTCATTGGAAAGCTATGGTTGGTTTCGATTTCTTTCATTTACTAAGTGTTGCAGTGAGTTATTTGAAGGGAAGTCAAATGACTTGGTGGTTCAAGTGCAATCAATTCTACGATGAAAATTGGTAGACTTGAGGGTGACTCGAGTGGTGCAAATTCGAAGAAGTCTTGTAGCAGTTTGGGACACCTTGGTTGGGCGAATGTGCGGAGAGGTTGGATGGCCTGCCTAGATGAGTCGTGTGGTGGACATAGGCAGATTTGGATGCAGTTATGGAGGTGGATTGAGGAAGTTTCCTAACTCTTTGATGAGGCGCATTGGACAAGTTGTTGTGGTGAAGCGGACAGTGGATTTTGTACGTGTTGAGTTTGAGAGAACGAGTGAGGTACCTTAGTGTTGGTTCTTTAGCTACATTTGTTAGTTCATGCGATGACTTGACAGTCATGATGATAGTGCCAGAGTTTGGACGCTTGCAAAATGTGCAATGCAATTTCATTCCAGGAGATGGATGGAGTCAATAGAAAATTCGACCAAGAATTGTTGGCAGTCAACCTGAATGGGAAGAACGTAGACCAAGTGACTTGGGTGGTGTTCGCTCATCTTTGGTATGGGACATTGGATGAGGTAGAGCACACCTTGGTGACTTGTGTATTATTATCTGATGACTCAGAGATCCAAGAGGGTCGTTGGTTGGAGTTGACAGAAGTATTGGTGCGAACATGCCTAAGGCATGGAAGTTCTTTGAGGTGGCTCATTCTACTTGGAGCACTTTGGACAGTTCGTTAGGATGTTTGAGTGATGCCATGTTGGAAACACTCATCACAGATGTTGAGTTGTAGGGAGGTGACTTGAAGAAAGGAGGCAAGTTGAGGACTTGCCTTAGTTTGGAGGATTGTGTCGACAAACAGATTGCAGCATGAAGATATTTCTTGGGCATGGACGTTTCTCTTGCTTTGGCTAGCATGGTTGAGGGTGAATCCTAACCATTACAAGGCACAGAGAAGTAGTCACAGTAGAATGGCTAGGTGATGAAGTAGTGGAGCAAAGGCAGTCTGGACGTATAGTTCTTGGTGCAGAATATTGGCTAATTGTATAATGAGGTGGACAGTGGAGTCAATTTTCCGTAGAAGACTTTGTTTCGAGGTGACATCATAGTGCAACAAGGTGAGGGGAAACCTTTCCTTGTTCTGAGGGTTGTGCAGATGGACTGAATCACAAAAGGAAGTGACCATTTTTTGCATGAGGGTGCGCGCTCTCAATAAGTGTGACGGTTGGACTAGTCACTCAACTAGTTCACGACTTGGGCGACAACGACAACATGACAAGGGGGTCAAGAGTTAAGATGTGCCAATAGGTTCGAAGTGCAACACTTAGAAATTGTGGATGATCTCCTTGAAAAAGATCAGACGATGGAAGTAGTGATGAGGCAAAGGATGGAAACTTGCCTTAGTCTTTGGAGTTGGATGGGCTGATGAAGATGCGATAGAAAATACTAAGTTCAAGCATGGGTAGGAAAATCTCAAGACTTGGACACAACAATTAGATTGATCACCCAACTAGTACGTGACCTGATACGCACACTGTGCGAAGACATGGTCGAGATGGTTAAAGCATGGGCGCAGCAACAAGATCACAAGAGTTCAACACTTAGACGAAATTTTGAAGTCAAGTGGGCAATAGTCAATTGTAGCAAGCAGCGATAGCAGTAGCAGAGCCGAACAGTAACAAGGCATCAACATTGCAACAATTTAGAAATTAAGAGGAACATGTGTTAGCTTGTTTTAAAACTCAATGTTTCAATCCCAAAGCTAGATTTATCTTCAGGAGAGAAAGCTCACAATTTAGACAAAAAATCTTCTTGGTTAATTAATAATAATCTTTTATATGCTCAAGGTCAACTTTATTAGTCGACCTATAACTTTTAAATATTTGAATTATTATTAATTTTAAGGAAATGCAGGATAGGCTTCCAAGCATCACCAGTCCTTAGTCCTTCATCTTTGTTCATGTTATTTTCATTCATCTCGATTTCTAAGGCCTCCATTATTATTATTTTTCCATAATGTTCTAGTTTCGCAGTGATTTTTGTATCTTCAATACATATGTAATGTCCAGTGTCTAGCAAGTGTTTGACTAGAGAAAATCTTTTTGTTCGATTATGTCTAATGTCGGCGCAATGCTCCTTTAGCCTTATTTGAAATGATCTTTATGTTTCACCTATGTATTGCTTGCCGCAAGAGTGTGGTATAGAATATACACCTTTTTGTAGTCTCGGGTTTATGGTATCCTTTGCATGATCAGACATTTTTCTCAGGGTGTTAGGTGGTGAAAAAGATACTTTAATATTTCCTTTATTTGGAATTTTTTCTATTTTTTCTATGGTACCTTTAATGTATGGAAGGTTTATGCTTTTTCCCTCCTCATTCTATTCATTCCAGATGCAAGGTCCTCTCCCAAATTTTAAGACAACCATGTTGAATTGTTTCTCGTGGTATCCATTCATTTTGAACACTTTTTCCAGATGTTTTAGTTCTTGTTCAATGTGCTCTTCATCTAATATTCTAACTATCCGAGTGACTGGTGTGTTGATGACTCCAAGTTTTTGAGTTGGGTGGTCATGAGAGTTGCCATGTAGGTAATGATCAGTGTGAGTTCTTTTTCAGTATACCTAGAGTGATAGCAAACCATTTATCTTTTTGGATATAAGGACGTCTAAAAAGGGTATGTTTTTTTTTAATTCCATATTGAATTTTATGTTTTCTGGTTGGCTATTTAGATTATCAAAGAAACCAATTAGGCTCTCTCTTCCATGTGGCTAGATAACGTATGTATCATCGACATATCTTTTCCATAGTTTTGGCTTCAGGGGATAGAAATTTCAATTGCTAGTTTCTCAAAATTTTCCATGTATAAATTGGCTATCCCATAGCCACTCCTTCAATATGTTCATAGAAACAACCTCGACAGCCAAACTATGTAGATTTTAGGCACATTTTGACAAATTGTCTTGTGTCCTCATCTATAATCTCACTAATGACCTTGATTACATCCTACACTGGAATTTTTGTAAATAATGAGATAACATCAAAACTCAATAATAAGTATTCTTCTTCTTTTCTTACATCCTTTATTTGTTCAACCATTTTTGTGGAATCTCAAATGAAAGAAGAAGTGTGCCCAACCAACCCTTTAAGCTTTCTTGCAAGGAATTTTGCTAGCTTGTACATGGGAGAGCCAATGGTGTTCACTATAGGTCTCAAAGGTACGTTCTCCTTGTGTATCTTCGGTGATCCATAAATCCAAGGGGCTGTGGGATTCTTTGGTAACAATTTTTCCTTTGTTTCTTCATCAAGAGAGGAATTCTTTATTGTCGAGATTACCTCCTTTACAATTTTCTTTCTTGGGTCAGTGTTCAGTTTTCTATAGCTATTCATGGACAAGTGCTCTATCATTTTACGATCATACTCCTCTTTTTCCATAACTACAATGGCATTACCTTTATGAGTTCTCAAAACTAGAATATGCTTATTGTCCCTCAACTTCTTTAAAGTAGTCGATTCGTCTTTAGTTAGGTTTCGTTTTAGTGGTTTTTCTCTTCTTGTTACTACAACACATTCTTGTCTTAGCTCCTCTGCCTTCTCCATCAGTAGGCCATAGACTGAATTTTCTATATCGCAAATTAACTTTTTTACAAGAATTTTCCCCGGTGCAATAGCAAAATTAAGGCCATAACCTAACACTCTTCGTGCACAATTATGTGCTAAATAAATTGATAATTCTCATCTTGGGCATGTATTTTGTTGTTTATTTCATTTGTTGCAATTGTTATGTTCTAAGATTTTTCACATTTTATTTCATATATCGGTATATAAAAATTGTATTGTACATCTATGCTTCCTTTCAAAACCCACTCAAAATATACCTTTATGAATCTTCCCAAGAAATTTCTAATATTTTTAAGTGTTAAAGAAGGTCAATAAAAGAGTAAAAATTGGGAAGATGAACCCAAATTCACATTTTAAATACAATCATAATAGAGGGATCAAACTAAAAACCCATGGAATAATGAAAAGACTTACTCTTCCCCAAAACCATGACCCATCAACTACTTTTTGATAATCATTATGACTAAAAAAACTTTAATACAAAATAAAAACTTTAGAGCATAAATATACCTTACATTTTAAATATTCCTTGCATTTTTTCACTTGGAGTAGATCCACTAATACATCTTTTATGCAATGCCAAAAATTATTATAACCCATCTATATATATATAATATTTGAAACTAATAAAATATATTTTATTTAAAATACTATATAGTAATTAAAAAAGAAAAAAAAGAAAAAAATTAAAAAAATTGTATATACATTAATTTGAATTTGAATGATGATTTAAATATAAAATATCTAATATTATGAATAGATTTATAGTTTTTTTAATGATTAAAAATATATGTTTCTTTTTATAAGAAGTCAAAAGTTCATGTAAAGTATCTATAATGGTGACCTTAAAAATAAATATTATTATTATTATTTATTATTATTATTATTATTATTATTATTTATTAAGAGTATTTTAAACTCTTGATTTCTTATTATTTTATTTTTCTGCCTATTCATTCTGTCATTTTGTCATTGCGTAGTTTTGATTGGCAGCTATGGATGTTGCCTCTAGTAAATCATTGCTGAACATTTCAGAACCAAAGCAGAACCCCGAACCAGAACTGGATGATATAGAAACTAATAGAAAGGTTCAGGAATTAATCAAGAAAATACATCTCGCTCAAGAAAAGTTGGAGAAATCTTTGTTTTATGTAGAATTTATGGAACAAATGAAGGGCCCAGAAATGGTCTACCGAATAGAAAGTGTAATTCGCGGAGAACCACGTTATTCAAAATTACAACTGGTTCTCTATGGCATTGGAACAATGGATTTTGAGCATATACACATGCAGTTAGCCTTTGCGATTTTATGAAGAGAGAGATTTCAATGGGTGAGTGACATCGAGGTGTACGATCCAGTCCTGTCTGCAATCGAGCGAAAGGCTATAAATGACTTCAACTGTACTTGTCTCTCCTTCAACGAAGAATGCAGACGGACAGTGGACAGACTCACCGTATTTTTCATGCCTCACTGCCCCATTCTTTTATATGACAATGTATTGCAGGCAAAGTGGACTCGTGCCAAGTTGAAGGAGATTATTATACTAGGCAACAGTTTTAAGGAGCATAAGGAAGATTCTACTTACCAAATTACTACAAAAATGAAGGTCGCTCTAAACACTGATCATATGTTGCGTGAAATACCCCTGCCACAAACAGCTATTAAAACACTGCGGCTGGACGGCTTAACTGAATATGATTCTATTGATCCTGATCCAGTGTACATGCATGCATTTGTTTGTTTAAGTTGGCATTTCTTCAATGCTTGAAGGTTATCCTCCATTTTTTATCCTACATTCTTCAACTGCTACCCCTGTGAATTATCCTCCATTTTCTCTGAAGATGGCTGAATTACCTACTGTTAAACTCGGGATTTTCTGTAGAATAAATCCATATATTTTGTTAGATTTTTCGTTTTAAGTTTATGTAGAAGGGGTTGCTGTGTGAAAACGAAAACCATTTTTTCATCTTACATTCCATTTTTTCATCTTACATTCCATCTTTCCTTATATTCAAACTTTAAATTGAAAAACAAAATGCTAAGTAAACTTCAAATTGAAAAACAAAATGAAAAATGATTAATTTATTTAAACTTTCAAAATTCACAATTCTTTAATCAAATAATAAAATCTCACAATTTACACAGCTTAATTAAGATATCCAAAAAATTGGAAGAGGAAGAAACATGCAAACTGCTTTTGATCTCCTCCATGAATTTTTATGCTTATCGAGGAGAAATAGCGGCATCTATCACACTAGAATTTGAATTTCCCTTTGCTAAGATACTGAATTTTGACATATCTAACTTTGCATTTTTTCTTTCTTCAATTACATTTTCATTGGGATTGTCTTCTCACAAAGTATTTCTCCTTTGATTTCGAGAACATATTAGGAATACAACTATGTTAGAAATGCACATGCTTTCTTAATATTAAGAATGCACCTATGTTAGGAACGCACTTATGAATGCATTCATCCATATTAGGAATGTATTTAATATTAGGAATGCATCTATGTATGCACATTAGGAATGCACATGCATGCATTTTTTTGTGAATATATCGTGTAACTGGTGGATCTAATTATAATCACTTAGTCTAACTGTTTAAGATATGCTATATATACCAGCATACCTATAGAAGTGAGAGTGCAATGTGTAGTGACTGTGTGAGAGCAAGATGCAATACTGAGGTGTTGTGTGTATGAGAGGAGAGGATGGTTGTATGCTTGGGTTGGTTATTGTTATTCTCCTTGAATAAAAAGAATACCGATTATCATTGCCTGCATTGGGTTTCCACATAAATCACTATGTCAATTGTGTGATTGTTATTCTTGGTTTAATGTGTGTTTAATCTTGCTTGTTGATGATATGTTTTGCTTCCGCTGCCCAACAAGTAGTATCAGAACAGGTTGATTAGATGTCGCAGGTGAACCAAGATAAATTGTGTGCAAATTTCTTATGAGCTCAAGAAAGAGTGATCAGGTTTCTTATTACTGTCAGGTCATCAGCAACAAAGCTTCCATGTTGCACTAGGGTTCGGGTCAATGATGAAATAGCTCAGTGTACCTGTTGCAAGTGCAACAAACCACTTGAAATAGCTCAACTTGTCAAACTTTGTGTTCTGTTTTCTCTTTGTTTCTTCCACCGTATTCTCCATTCTCCACGCTGTTGCCGCGTCTACTACCATCCATATGTCAAATCTTATCTTGTTAGCTAATCGTATATGTACACCGTATAGTTTTTCTCATAAGATATTAATCGATTTCCTCGTAAACCTAATTTCAGACCTGATCAACGCCAAACTCGCGTTTTTTAAGTTCTTATTGTTTCTACTGATAAGGAGGTGACGCTTGATAATAAATTATATATTCTAGATAATAGATAATAATGATTCCCTGAAGGAATCGCTGGGCACCTATTTATTTCATAGTCAACGGGTGGGTCGCTTTATTCCGTACCCCGCCGAAGGGATATTATAGTTGGTGGCTATTGAGAAGGTTTGCCTAGGCCTTTGTTACCTCCTATCCTGTAGGCCCTGATCGCGATATGATGCGGAATAAACTGATTATGGAGGATATCCATCACCTGGCACTGGCTCAACTGCTACTGTTGGGCCATTCACTGGTTCGGATTCGTAGGCCCTGATCTCGATATGCTGCGGAATAAACTGATTATGGAGGATATTCATTACTTACCACTGGGTCAACTGCTACTGGTGGGCCATTCACTGGTTCGAATTCAAATGCCTGATTACAGAGAAATACAAAAAGGGTAGACGTATCCAACAGGTCTCCTGGTCCTGCCTGCTTCTAAGCAAGGCAAAGTTCATTCATTTAGGAACGACTCTCAGGTAGACCAGGCAGAGCGAATAGCATTTCGATGGCGGGGGCGGGATGTTGTTAACCGTCCGACACGATGAATTATTCAAAATTTCTAGTTCCATGATCTGCGTTGCATTCATGCATATAACCATAATCTCAGTCATTTTAAAATCTCTTATTCTAGATCTTTCCAGATCTTTCACATATAAAGACGGACTTATTCAATTCTATATTCTCTGTTTGTAAACTTTCATATACAAATACTGACTTAATCAATTATATAATCTCTTAGTTAGTGGGCTCAAAATAAAAATACTCTTAATGAAAGATGATCACAGATCCAGTCGGACAG
>JZKD02S1673258.1:367559-401644 GCA_000966675.3 Picea glauca
ATATAACTTTTTACTCATTATATTTTCTTTCTTTTTTATGATTTGATTTGTAAATGTGTTAGTTTTTTTAGGTAATATATAAAAAAAATGTAATTTTAAACCCAAAAAACAAATATGATACTTATTACACTATATTATGATTTAGAGGTTGATTTTGTGGATTCGGTTTACAATGATATTAATGGTGAAGACCACGGTTTTAAACAATTGGTAATGCAAACTTTGAAGAAAAAAGAGCACTATTACTAGCAACACTTTTAGTTTAGAAGGTTGATTTTAAGGTTTTTATTCGGAACAATACTAGTTGTTGAGACAACTATTTTAGCCAAATTATAATTTTAACCCCCCAAGAAAAGGGGATGATGTTGTGAGCGCCACTTTTTGTTTCAGGGTCGATTTTACAATTTTTGTTTGCGACTTTACATATGACAGTTGAATTTTTTTGTAATTTTAACTCTAAAAAAAAAGGGTGCTACCAGTAGCACCACTTTTTGATTTGGGGGTTTATTTTGGTGTTTTTAACGCAAAAAAAGTGGGTTTGAGAGCTAGAGTTTACCTTTTGAGGTCACAAATCTTGTTAAGTCTATAACTATGTTACAAGGGGAGTTTGGGGAAGTCTTATAGTATGCCTGGGTGAGGCATGCTTTGAGGAAGATCCAAAGTCTATGTTAGCTTAGTGAAGTCTTGCAACAAAGAAGAGACAATGAGTCTATGGTGGACGCACGTTTGGGACGCACCACAAATGTTGCGATAGTGAAGCTAGTGGGGTGAATCTATGTATGAGTTGGTGAGGTGAGGTAAGTCGTGGGACTCTGCCCAAGTTGTAAAATGAGTCAGTAGTGCTCGTATTGTAACTATTTTGCAATAACAAGACTTAATAGGGTGTTAGGCACTTCTTGTGTTGCCCACAATATATCTGTGTGTCTCTCATTTGTCTCTCAAGTGTTCTCATTGTTTCACATGGTTCATGAATTTACATTTAAATGACTAAGTGTTAAGCTGCTAAGAATTTGTCTAAGTATACAAGTGAGTTGCACATAGTAGGAGTGTGACTCACCCGTAGCCTAGAACGAAATATGGGTATGCTCTAGGTGAAGAGGCATATTCCAAGAAGAGTATCCTTGGTGTTTTCAAGCATCCAAGTGAGAATTTTCGTGGTTTCGCACGCCCTCGGGATGTTTGTGATCACAAGATTCGAGTAGACATCCTATGGGGTCGTGATAGGATCTAATTTGGGTATAGGAAGGGAATTCCAAGAGGAAGTGTTTTTCATCTTCAACCCTCTTAGTTTCACAAAGAGGGCATATTCTTTCATCCCAAGGTGTTTTGGGAATTTTCCAATGCCTAGTTTCACTATGTAGTTTGTGAGATTTTTTTCTTATTTTAGCAATGTTGATTTTCTTCTTTGTGCTTGTCAAAAATGAGAGATAATTTTGATCTTCAAAATTAGGTTTGACCACTTCTTTGTAGTATCTTAATTTCTTTTTGTCCTCTAAATCTTTATCGCACCACATATTCTCCTTAAATCTAGATGTGATAATATTTGTAATATTATTGGTATTTTGCATGATGGCTTCTTCTTGTATTCCCCAACGATTTAGAAATAATTGGCATATTTATGCCACCCCTCTTGAGTCGTTGGTGGTTTTGGCTAGAGTTTGAAGCAATTTTGGGGACCCTCTTTTCATCCATGTTGTTTATATTGTTCTTGTACATTAGGTATATAACCATATAAATGCTATGAATTGGGGGAATGATTGATTCTATGAGGAGGATAGGATAGGGTGTATTGCCATTAATTTTGAGATTATAAGTTATAAAATTCTTTTTTATTTGTTCTATTTTTCTCCAAGATTCTCTAGTGATACTCCAACCCCAAACTTCACATCCATATAAGATAACCAGAGTGACAAGAGTATGAAAGATGAGTTTTTTTATCCCAAAGCCAATGGTCGATCGATTTACAATTGTTTTCAAGCCCATAATAAGTTTTCCACCCTCCATTTATCCTTTTCTCAACGCTATAGTTTCAATTGAGCTTGCGATGAATATCGATTCCAAGTTATTTGTATGAAGGCACTTCCTCCAAGCTATTGTTGTCATTTACAAAAATATTGTAGGTGATCCTTTTGTATTTAATTATCATAACTTTTGTTTTGTCAGTGTTCACAGTCATACCCATACTAGAGCAGAATTCCTTGAGGATTATTAGTTTCTTACCTAGGTCATAGGGACTCTTCTCCATAAGAACAATATCATCAGTGTAAATAAGGATGATGACTATACTACCAAGATTCGAGTCGACACAACCTGCATCCTCCAAACAATCTTCTAACTTGTCAATATAGATGCTGAAAATGATAAGGGATAGGGGACAACCTTGCTTAACTCCTATATTACATTTAATTTCTTCCAATACACCCTTAGTGTTCTTAAACTTGACAATAACTATATATTGATTAAATCTTAATATAAATAATAATTTATTCTCATCCTTTAAAATAATATATCATTATAATTATTAAATAACATATATAAATAAGAGTGTTTTATAATATTTTTAGTCTGTGGAATATCGACAGTGAATCATATATAGTATTTATTCTTTGGCATTTTACTTTTAGTGTACATAATTATGTATATGTTTTAATTTGTTATAAAGTATCATTATATTTTTAATTTTTAAGTGATAGATGTTATAATTTAAATTGAGCATTTTATGTTTGAAGTATATATCATTTATTTTTTTATTTTATAATGAATTATATATTAGTTAAATTTTAATATAAAAAGTAATTTATTTTAATTATTTAAAATAATATATCATTATAATTATTTAATAACATGTATAACATATTGATTTTTTTTCTCTATTGCATAGGGTTTAGGGTTTCTCAACTGCACTACGCTGCATTGCCATAACTCTCGCCCCACTGGGGCTCATGTCTCGGAAGGAAAGAGGGTCGATCGGTGCCTCTTACAGTCAGGCCACCGCGAATGGAAGCTTTGTTGAAGGTATAAAACGATCGACCTTTGAACCCCCACCAGATCTGCGCTCAAAACTTCTGGCGGAAGGAACCTTCAAGGATCGGGAGATGGATATTGATCCAGAGAATGAAACTATCCCGGCTACAGTGTCAACTCCATGGATGCCAGGAAAATGCATCCCACAAGCGCCTCAGGCCCCGAAATACATCATTAGCTCACCACGCATAGAAGAGAAAAAGCAATATATGAGAGACCACGCCCTAGTAGGAAAATTCCTAGGGCTTTGGCCTTCAGAGCATGATCTGATAAAATGGATACAATATTGGTGGAAGCCAAAAGGACGCTATGAACTACAACTGGGCTCCAAGGGCTTCTTCACAATCATATTGCACAACCTCGAGGACCGCAATCGCATCTTTGATGGAGGGCCTTATTTCTATAACTCAGCAGGACTCTTCTTAAGATTCTGGACCGAGAAGTTCATCCCTAAAAAGGAAGATTTTGCCCATGCACCTGTATGGATTAGACTGTACTCTCTCCCCCAGGAATTCTGGTTGGAAGAGGTCTTGGCCGGCATAGGTAATACCATCGGAATATATTTCAAGTCTTGAGAAGCCACCAAGAAGAGGCGTTACACCTCTTATGTGTGCATCTGCATGTACCTAAACATAGCCAAGCCGCTACTGGGTTCCATAATTCTTGAATATCATGACGAGGATTGGACCCAAACCATTGACTACGAACACATTCCGTTCAGATGCAGGAAATGACATGAACACGGTCATCTCTTCAGAGAGTTCCCCCTCAATGTTGTTCACAAAGAAGGGAACCCAGAAAGCGGCAAAGACAAGGACGGATTTGCTCAACCAGGAGGAAAAAGAAGACAAGGAGGATGAAAGAAGCCAACCCAAGTAAGTAAGGATCCTTCCACTAGTAATAAATATGCAATACTTCAAGATCAACCAGAGAATCCCTCAACCCTTATAAATCCCAATGAGCCCCATGTGGATAATCCTCCCCAATCTAGGAGCCAAGGAGAAGAACGATCATCCCAGAGGAAGGAATCAGCTCACCCGCCTCTAGACACTGCGGTGGACCAGCAGGACTTTTTGGAGACAGAGGACGATGACGCTGAAATGGAGCTAGAAGAGAAAGAACTAGCTGGGGTAGATCTGGAGCACCTTGAACACGCCTACAGGATTCAGAAACTATACACCATACCTAGGGATCAATTACAGAAAGTGCACAATATCTTTATTAACTCCTCCACTGGTTCCATAGATCGATCTAGCAAGGGCCTGGGAATACAGGGTAGTCAGTCAAAAACTCAGAGCAAAACTCAGAAAGATGAAAAGAAAAGAGGTAGGAAGTCCACCAACAAGCTTATACAAGAAATAGGAAACTTCATGGTAAACTCGGGGAAAATCCACCTAATCTCGGACAGCTTTCCTCCTCTCCCCACCCACCCCCATCATCATGAATATTATCTCATGGAATATTAGAGGTCTCAATGGACGTAGCAAGCAAAAAATGCTATGAGATCTGATCTTTGCGGAAAAAACCAGACATAGTATTATTACAGGAAACAAAGTGTACAACCGAAGACATTGATAGGCTACTCCCCTACTGTTGGAAGCAAGGGGAAGCAACTTCAACCGCAACCATAAGCACAACTGGAGGACTGGCCATCCTCTGGAACACCAACTCATTGTTGCTAGAAAATTTTGTCGCTACCAAGTGGTCCATCACTGTGGATTATAGGCTTATTGGTTCTAACAAGCCAGGACACCTGACCAATGTCTATGGCCCGGCCAACCCAAGGGATAAGCAAGCCTTTCTCATAAAATTGGAATACCTATACAATCTGACTAGGCATAACAGATGGATTGTGGGTGGAGATTTCAATCTCATACGCAGTCTGGAGGAGAAAAAAGGGGGATCAAGACGCCTGGATCAGGATTCCAGTGACTTCAACAGCCTCATAGACAACCTCAACCTTATCGACCTGGACGCCATCAATGGCAATTATACTTGGAAAAACAGAAGAACCGGATCACACCAAATATCCTGCAAACTAGATCGATTCCTCATCTCTGACTCCCTCATGCTGGAAGGAACGACTCTGGAAGATATTATTCTGAATATCCCCGGCTCGGATCACTGGCCTATCCAGCTATGGTTGGACATGCTAGCCACTCCAAGGAAGAAACCCTTCAAGTTTGAACATTTTTGGCTCAACCATCCAGATTTCCAAGCAAAGATCCAGGATTGGTGGAGGGAGGCAAAGGTCCCCTGCGGCTCCAAGATGTACAGATTTCAACAAAAGTTAAAGAACCTCAAACAAATTCATAAACTCTAGAATAAACAAACCTTTGGCAACATCTTCGACTCCCAAAAGTAGTTGTCTGAACAAATGGGCGAGATTCAAAATCAGATTTGGATGCAAGGGTTAACGAACGAGCTTAAAGCCCAGGAAGCAAGACTAAATCAACAGATGGAGGCCAGAAAAGGACAAGAAGATATTTTATGGAAACAGAAATCATGCATCCAATGGCTCAAGGAGGGGGATCGAAACACCAAATTCTTTCACAGAACTATCATCCACAGACGTCATACTAATAGAATTATGCACTTAACCTCTGCCAACAGGGAGGCCATTCATTCCCATGAAGACCTGGAGATGACATTGATCGACTATTACAAGGATCTCCTCACAGAACCATTCCTAGACAGATCTAAGGCCATAGCTAAGGTCATGCAGCATGTGCCCTCCCTTGTCACCCCAGAGCAAAACTCAGCCCTGCTCCGGCCCATTACAATTGAGGAGGTGGATCAAGCGCTTCAGGACATCCCCAATGAAAGGCACCTGGACCCGATGGCTTCACCAACGATTTTTTCCACCATTGCTAGCCATTAATCAACATAGAGGTATGGGAAATGATTGAAGACTCCCGATCCATAGGACAAGTCCTACAGGCTCTCAACGCGACTTTCCTCACCCTCATTCCCAAAGAGGGGCAGGCTCACCATCCTAAGCAGTTCAGACCCATAGCCCTCTGCAATGTCATCTATAAACTTCTAACAAAAGTGATCGCTCGAAGACTCAAGCCCATCCTACCAACAATCATATCTCTGGAGCAATCGGGCTATGTTGAAGGCAGACAAATCCTGGACAGCGTCATCCTAGCTCATGAAGTGATCCACTCCTTGCAGAAGACCAAAACGTCAGGTATGCTCCTTAAACTAGACCTCTCTAAAGCCTTCAATAAGATAAGTTGGGACTACATGCGGGAAATGCTCCTCACCTTTGGATTTGATAAGCTCTGGGTGATGTGGATCATGAATCTAACCTCCTCGGATTTTTTTTCCATTCTTATCAATGGTGTTCCCTCTCGACCCTTCTCCCCTTCTAGAGGAATTAGACAGGGAGACCCCCTCTCCCCATTCCTCTTCATCATTTTGGCCGAAGGACTTAGCCACTCTATTCACTCAGCTGTTGCAAGAAACCTACTGACAGGCCTCCCTTTGCACGACATTTCCCCCCCTATCTCGCATAGTCAATTTGTGGACGACACACTTTTGATGGGTACCCCAACTGTCAGCAAAGCAAACTCCCTCCCCTCGATCCTCCAAACCTTCTCTAAAGCCTCGGGTTTGGACTGTAACAAAGATAAATCCCAAATCTTTTTCTTCAATATGCCCCCTCCAATTCAACGCCATATCTCTGATATCTTAGGATTCAATAGAAGCTCCCTTCTGTCCAAATACCTTGGCATCCCCCTGATTGATAATGCCCTCAGGAACTCCTCTTGGGAACATCTCATGTCCTCTTTTACCAAGAGGCTTTCTTCCTGGACCCTCAGAGTTCTAAACCTTCCTAGTCATCTCATTCTCCTCCGAGTTGTTCTTTAGGCCCTTCCCATCTACACCTTCTCGGCGCTTGCTGCTCCAAAGTTTGTCCTCACAACCATCAAAAGTTTACAAGGGAATTTCATCTGGCAAGGCCTCAACACAGGGAAGAAAATAGCGTTGATTAGCTGGGACAAACTCTGCCAACCCAAAGCATAAGGATGCCTTGGATTACGTGACCCCTTTATCATGAACAAAGTTCTAAGCGCCAAAATATGGTGGCGATGGCTAAAAAATCCCAAGGATCTTTGGGCACGACTCTGGAGGAAGAAATATGTACCAGATGTAGCGGAAAAGAACTTAATATGATGGAATGGGGACAATCCAGGATCCTTAATCTGGACAGTGGCTAAGCAGAACAGACAGCTAGTTACTCAGCATGCTTTCTGGGAAATTAGAAATGGGAAAACGACCCTTTTCTGGAAAGATTCTTGGTAGCAATGGCCAATTTTGGACCACGAGGATTGGGCTGGGAATTTCAGTACCCAAGCTACACTTGTGGGCCTGACAAAAGTAGTTGATTAATAGTGGGACAATCCCCCTGAAGACACCTGGCAGTGTTGGCACCTTAACAGGGAACGCATGAACCTGGAAGCACACGTGGATCTGGGACCCTGGCAGAATGAAATGTCCAAAAGGAAAATCGCCAAACTCGCAGGAGAGGATATCCTTCAATGGGGATACTTGCCACGGGGAACCTATAGCACACAAGAGGCCTATCAATTCAAAACTCAAATAGACCCTCCACCTACAAGGAAAATATGGAGAAAACTATGGAATCTTAAACACTGGCCTAAAATCACCCTCTTCCTCTGGCTCGTATCCCACTCAAGCATTCTAACCTGGGATAACCTCTCAAAAAGAGGTTTTGTTGGGCCTTCTATATGTATGCTTTGTGGAGAGGCAGACGAAACCATGCATCATCTCCTCAATTCCTGCCCTTATACTGCTCAATTATGGGATCAAGCTGCGCTTATCATGCGTACCTCAGACTGCGAAAGAGATAATATCATTGATATAATTGCGGACTGGAGGGACCAAGTCTTCCAATCTCCCCTCCTAAATCATATATGGCAATTACTTCCAGGCTTAATTCTTTGGAAGGTATGGAAGGAAAGAAATAGAAGGATTTTCAGAAATGTCTCCCTGCCGTGGAAACACTGTTGGAACCAACGTCGCCTCAATATTATGGAAACTCTCAACCTTCAGCCCTGGATTGAAAAAGACTTGACCAGCAACCCCTCAGAAATCCTGATCCTTCAGTACTGGAAACCTTCCCCTTCTCATCACCCACTTTCCCCCTCTTCTTCCCCCCCCCTTTCTAGCAGCGCCTCCTTTTGTTCCACCCCCCCAGTCGACTTCATCAACCTCAACTTTGACGAAGCCTCTAAAGGCAATCCAAGAACAACGGGCTATGGAGTAGTTTTTCACAACCACCATGGACACATCATTCTCATAAACGCAGGCTCCCTTGGTCACACCACGAACAATACAGCAGAACTTTGGGGGCTCATTAAAGGACTACAATTAGCCATTGAGTACAATTTCACCAGGCTAATTATAGAGGGAGATTCTCAAATCATCATCAATCTCTTACGCAGAATTCTAAATGGTGCGAACCCGGAAAGAATTTCACCCAATCGGAGACTCTCACATGGGCTAGAGACTATCACAGTATTGCTGCAACCCAATCAGACCATTATACCTGCTCATATTAGAAGAAAGGTGAATCAAGTGGCGGATGAATTGGCTAATCTGGGGACCAACTGGAATGGATCGGAACTCCTTTGCAAAACATCCCTCAATCCTGACCACCCCATTCTCCAGCAATGTATCTGTAAAGCTATGGAAGTGGACATACCCCCGAATGGGGTGTCAGTGCAAGACAAATGGCGCACAGATGGAATGCGGGTAGGCCAACGAGGCAGGGAGCCATGTGATGAGCTCGTGCCAACGCCCGTCGCCTCGACCCTACATTAAATCGACTTTACGTCGTTGCAGCAAATTTAATTATGGTGTGCTCACCCCCATTACTAACTTCTCTATGGCTTCTCTGATTGTATTTTCTTCTCATCCTCACTTGCGGACCGAATCCCACACCCCTCCGCTACCCTGGCCTGGTTTAGATTGGACTTTCATGGTGATCACAACCCCTACCCACCTTCAGGCTCTCTACATTTTCCTAGTGCGCTCAATCTTCATCTGCCTTCAAACGACGAAACTTATGTTGCGTCAAAGAGGACAGTCGCAAAGAGGCCCTCCATGGCATCCTCTCCAGCCACGGGCCTCTATCTCTCCCCCTATTTCGCCCTCCACGATTTCCTCGCCGCCACTGCAGTCCGAGCTCGCACCTCTCGCCTCCTCCACCATGCCTGCCTCTTAGTTTGAATGCTTGGCTATTATTGACAGTTCATCGAGCTCTTTCCAACGATACCATGCCATCCCATCGAATCCCAGAACCCTCCAGCCTCCCCATGCACCAGTAGTTGGCTCCTCAGGGCCTCCCATGGGGGCGCCACCTCCTGTTCGAAGCGCCCGAAACAACGCGAACTTGTCTTCCGACTCCATCCTTGACTCGCAGTTGAAAGAAAGCTTTACCATTATCTATGGTCTGGTCTTTGAACTTCGTCAGGGGATGGAGGACCTTCAATTCCGTTTGCAGATCACGGATGGAAATATTTCGACCCTCCTTCAAATTCTTTATTCCTTACAAGATGATTTCCCCTCCAACCCAGTAAGCGAGGCTTCAGTATAATAACCCCATGCAGAGACCGGCGGAGGAAAGGCTCAGACGCAGCGTTCAACAGAGATTGTTGTGGAGAAGGTCGAGCATGAGGACACGGCAGTGGAGAAGGCTACAGGAAAGCATGTGCTACAGGACAACTCGTCAGTCGCCAACAGGGATGACAGAAACGTGGACGCTGACATGCAGCTGGAGAGAAAAGGGACACTAGTCGAAGAGGAGCCTTGGCACGAGGCCGTTCTTGCCACTTGTCCAGGTTACTCGCCAAGTGTTTGACCCCACAGGGGTTCTTTACTTTTAATAGTTTCTTCTTTTAGTTGCATTCTAGACAGCTCACTTCGGTTCTATAAGACTGTTAGACTATCAATGCTAGACTCACCCGGCTAGCTGAACTGGTTTCCCCTCTATTGGGGCAATTCAGTAACTATAGTACGGTTACTATCATGTTTCTGTACCACTGGTATGGCTTTTTGAAGGCCCTTTTTATATAAAACTTCTTACTTACAAAAAAAAAAAAACATGTATAACATATTTAATGAATAAGTTAATTGAGATTAGTTTGGGTGATTAGGAGGGATGATTGTTATCTTTGTCACTCAAGTTCAATTCCCACAAGTGACTTGTTGAGCTCTTAACCATTATATTATTGTAATGACTTTGACTCCTATCGTTGACATTATTGTAATGGCTTTGAGTCCTATTGTTAACCAACCTTCTTAAACTGTATATTATTGTAATGGCTTTGAGTCCTATTGTTGACCAACCTTCTTAACCTATATAATATTATTGTAATGGTTTTGAGTCCTATTCTTGACCAACCTTCTTAACCACTATATTATTGTAATGGCTTTGAGTCTTATTATGGATCATATATGATAATTAATTACTATAGTGGATTATATATTGATTAAATTTTAATAGGACTAAATTTTGTTTTTACTATAACATGTTATTATAATTATTTATGACATATTTAATAAACAAAAATAATTTTAAATATATTGATTTTGAATCGATCAAATAATATTAATTATATAGAAGAAACAATTATGCTTCAAACTTTATCTAAACCCACGAATGGCTCAAACACAGGTGGCATAAATATGTCAAATATTGGCTAAATTATTGAGGAATATAAGAAGAAGCCATCATGCAGAATATCAATAATATTAAAAATATTATCACTTCTAAATTTAAGGATAATTTGTGGCATGATAAAGGATTAGTGGATAAAAGGAAATTAAGATTCTACAAGGAGGTAGTCAACCTTATTTTAGAAGATCAAAAGTCCCTCTTAGTTTTGAGAAGTGCAAAGAATAAAATCAATGTTGCTAAAATAAGAACAAACTCTCATGAGCATCATAGTGAAACTGGGCATTAGACAATTCCCAAAACACCGTGGGATGACAAAATCTGTCATCTTTGCGACACTATGAGGGTAGAAGATGAAAAAAACTTCCTCTTATATTGCCTTGCCTATACCCATATTATATCATGTAAGGTCTTCGGCTAAACAGACACGGAGACCCTCACCCAATTCCTTAAGGAGACAGAACTTGGGGTTGCTCCAACACCCAAGTTGGGAAAGTTGACGCCTTGGGCATGTGAACACGCCAAGAGGTTTGTCCAGTATGAAGCGACCAAGATATTAGGGCGCGCCAACATGAGGGGCGTACCAAGGTTGGGTGCGCCAATCCAAAGGGGCATGAAGGTTAATATGTACATGGCTGCGTTTGGGTGACCGAGTCCGCAAAGGGGCACAACGATTCATTTGGGTGACCAAGTACGTGAAGGGGCATGACGATTCATTTGGACACATGGGTTTTTGAAAGGGCACAACATCCCGAAAGGATGTGATGGTTGGAGATGGTGACCTTTGGAATCCTTATAAGAGAACAAGGGAGCACCACCAAGGGAGGAAGATTTGAAGACAAGAAGAGCAAGAGGAGCTCTGTGATTCTGAGGCAGGCTTAGAAGAAAAGGGGTGAGCTCCCTCAAGGAGGCAAGTTTCTCCACATGGGAGGAATTATGTTGCCTTGAGGTGGATTTGGTGGACAAATTGGCGAGACCCCCTTTTGCGATGATTTTGGGGAAATCTGGGAACGTAGGTTTGTTGGAGGTATGTGTGAGACAGAACCGAAATCTATGAAGTTTGCAAAAACGAAGTGACAACAATTTTGAAGTTGTGGGAATGTCTGAGGTGCACAGCATGAGGTTGCAGAGACAGTTGCGACAAAGAGTCTTGGTGTGACAAATCTATTTATGAGTGTCTTGGTGAGGTGAGGCGAATCATGTGACTCTACCGAATTTGTAAACTGAGCCAATTGCAACTATTTCACAATAACAAATACTTATCTGGGTGTTAGGAGAGGTTCATGCCACCCGCGGTATATCTATGTATGTATTTCATGTGTTATGTCGTTGTTCTCTTGGATTCTCATTTTCATGGACTCATGCTTAAATATGACTAACTTTTAAATTGTTAACAAATGTCTAAGTATACAAGAGTTGCACTAGAGTAGGAGTGTGACTCGTCGGTAGCTTAGAACAAAGTATGGGTATGCTCTAGCTGAAGAGGCATAATCCGAATGAAGTACTCTTGGTGTTTCCAAGCATCCAAGAGAGAAACGTCACGGTGCCACACACCCTCAAGAGGTGCACGGTCGCAATATTCGACTAGGCACACTATGGGGATGTGACAGATGGTATTAGAGCCGATTCGTTGCAGATTTTGATGAAGGTTTGGTGATCTCTTCACCACTATCTTGACGATAGATGGTATTAAATCTGATTCGTTGCAAATTTTGATGAAGGATTTATGAGCTCTTCACCACTATCTCGGCGATAGATGGTATCAGAGAAGTTTGGTGCTCTTCACCACTCTTGCAGTCAGAACAATTGTGGTGGGGAAAACTTGTTGAGAAGTCAATTTGTTTTGATGTCAATTCGGTGGGAATGTTCACAGATTGGGTGAACAGTTCAGTGGAGCGAACTTGTTCATCACATAATTTGCATCAAACTTACGGAAGATGTTTGGTTGGTGGTGCAATGGAAGGTTATTCTAGGCGCACATATTGTATAGACCGAGAGATATGTTTGTGGTGAAACGAAGCACTTGGATAGGGTGGGAGATCACAAAACTTGTCACATAGTTGATTGTAGAGTAAAACTTGGTAGGTTTGGGTGATGAAATTCAATGCTAGACCTGTTGTTCACACCTCGAGATACTAGGTGCAAATTTTGTTTGGTGAAATGAGCACTTGGGAAAGGCAGATGGACACAATATTTTTCACACGACTTGTCTCTGATCTAACCATAGAATTGATCATAGAAGCGAATGCAAAGGGTGATCACATAAGTGATCACGAAGGGCGCCAGTTCTGGGTTGCAACAAGGTGAAGCACTTGGGTGTGTTGGATGACCTCGAGCAACCTAGAGGAGCTCCACAACATATGGTTGGTTTGGCACATGTCCATCATGACATCTTCATGTCGTGAACCACCAAGAATAGAAGTTGATTTGAGCTGGGTTTTTGGATGAGTGGATCGACCACAACCTTCGAATGAGGTAACTCTTCTTAGAGTTACAACATTCAGTTAGCAGTGGTATGACTTGATGGTTGGGTGGTGGGTGCATGGTTCCTTGAAGCGAAAGTAGTCAAGGTGCAGAGATGGAAAGGCATTAGAGATGAGTTTGATTGTTTGCATGCAAAGTTTTGGACTTAGAAGGATTTTTGAGGTGGATGGATGGACTCAGCCTTGTATCGCCACAAATTTCTTGCATATTTGTGGAGTTGTTGATGATGATTGAGGGGAGTTCATGCAGAGAGTCGATTGCTTGGGAAAGTAGAGGTCCAAGACAAAAAACTTTGAACATGGTTGTAGCGAAGGGTGTCATTGGAAAGATATGGTTGGTTTCGATTTCTTTCATTTCCTAAGTGTTGTAGTGAGTTATTTGAAGGGAATTCATATGACTTGGTGGTTCAAGTGCAATCAATTCTGCGGTGAAAATTGGTAGACTTGAGGGTGACTCAAGTGGTGCAGATTCGAAGAAGTCTTATAGCAGTTTGGGACACCTTGGTTGGGAAAATGTGCGGAGAGGTTGGATGACCTGCCTAGACAAGTCCTATGGTGGGCATTGGCAGATTTGGATGTAGTTATGGAGGTGGATTGAGGAAGTTTCCTAACTCTTTGATGAGGCGCATTGGACAAGTTGTTGCAGTGAAGCGGACAGTGGATTCTGTACATGTCGAGTTTGAGAGGACGGGTGAGGTTCCTTGGTGTTGGTTCTTTAGCTACATTTGTTAGGTCATGCAATGACTTGACAGTCATGACGACAGTGCCAGAGTTTGGACACTTGCAAAACGTGCAATGCAATTTCATTCCAGGAGATGGATGGAGTCAATAGAGAATTCGGCCAAGAATTATTGGCAGTCAACCTGAATGGGAAGAACGTAAACCAAGTGACTTGGGTGGTGTTCGCTCGTCTTTGGTATGGGACATTGGATGAGGTAGAGCACACCTTGGTGACTTGTGTATTATTATCTGATGACTCAAAGATCCGAGAGGGTCGTTGGTTGGAGTTGATAGAAGTATTGGTGTGAACATGCCTAAGGCATGGAAGTTCTTTGAGGTGGCTCATTCTACTTGGAGAACTTTGGACAGTTCATTGGGATGTTTGAGGAGTGATTCCATGTTGGAAACACTCATCACAGATGTTGAGTTTTAGGGAGGTGACTTGAAGAAAGGAGGCAAGTTGAGGACTTTCCTTAGTTTGGAGGATTATGTCGACAAACAGATTGCAGCATGAAGATATTTCTTGGGCATGGGTGTTTCTCTTGCTTTGGCTAGCATGGTTGA
This sequence comes from Picea glauca, assembly GCA_000966675.3. Classification (NCBI taxonomy): domain Eukaryota; kingdom Viridiplantae; phylum Streptophyta; class Pinopsida; order Pinales; family Pinaceae; genus Picea; species Picea glauca. The sequence goes on from JZKD02S1673258.1 coordinate 382,059, forward strand.
GGGTGAATCCTAACCATTACAAGGCATAGAGAAGTAGTCACAGTAGCATGGCTAAGTAATGAAGTAGTGGAGCAAAGGCAGTCTGGATGTATAGTTCTTGGTGCAGAATATTGTCTAGTTGTATAATGAGGTGGACAATGGAGTCAATTTTCCGTAGAAGACTTTGTTTTAAGGTGACTTCATAGTGCAACAAGGTGAGGGGAAACCTTTCCTTGGTATGAGGGTTGTGCGGATGGAATGAATCGCAAAAGGAAGTGACCAGTTTTTTCATGAGGGTGTGCAGTCTCAATCAGTGTGACGGTTGGACTGGTCACTCAACTAGGTCACGACTTGGGCAAGAACAACAACATGACAAGGGGGTCAAGAGTTAAGATGTGCCAATAGGTTCGAAGTGCAACACTTAGAAATTGTGGATGATCTCCTTGACAAAGATCAGACGATGGAAGTAGTGATGAGGCAAAGGATGGAAACTTGCCTTAGTCTTTGGAGTTGGATGGGCTAACGAAGATGCGATATAAAATACTAAGTTCAAGCATGGGTAGGCACATCTCAAGACTTGGACACAACAATTGGATTGATCACCCAACTAGTACAGGACTTGAGACGCACAATGTACGAAATCATGGCCGAGATGGTTAAAGCATGGGCGCAACAACAAGATCACAAGAGTTCAACACTTAGACGGAATTTTGAATTCAAGTGGGCAATAGTCAATTGTAGCAAGCAGCGACAGCAGTAGCAGAGTCGAACAGTAACAAGGCATCAACATTGCAACAATTTAGAAATTAAGAGGAACATGTGTTAGCTTGTTTTGAAACTCAACGTTTCAATCCCAAAGATGGGGTCATCTTCAGGAGAGCAAGCTCACAATTTAGACAAAAAATCTTTTTGGTTAATTAATAATAATATTTTATATGCTCAAGGTCAACTTTATTAGCCGACCTATAACTTTTAAATATTTGGATTATTATTAATTTTAAGGAAATCCAGGATAGGCTTCCAAGCATCACCAATCTTTAGTCCTTCATCTTTGTTCATGTTATTTTCATTCATCTCGATTTCTAAGGCCTCCATTATTATGTTTTTTCAATAATGTTCTAGTTTCGTAGTGATTTTTGTATCTTCGATACATATGTAATGTCCAGTGTCTAGCAAGTGTTTGACTAGAGAAAATATTTTTGTTCGATTATGTCTAATGTCGACACAATGCTCATTTAGCCTTATTTGAAATGATCTTCATGTTTCACCTATGTATTGCTTGCCGCAAGAGTGCGGTATAGAATATACACCTTTTTGTAGTCTCAGGTTTATGGTATCCTTTGCATGATCGGACATTTTTCTCAGGGTGTTAGGTGGTGAAAAAGATACTTTAATGTTTCCTTTCTTCGGAATTTTTGCAATTTTTTCTATGGTACCTTTAATGTATGGAAGGTTTATGCTTTTTCCCTCCTCATTCTATTCATTCCAAATACAAGGTCCTCTCCCAAATTTTAAGACAACCATGTTGAATTGTTTCTCGTGGTATCCATTCATTTTGAACACTTTTTCTAGATGTTTTAGTTCTTGTTCAATGTGGTCTTCATCTAATATTCTAACTATCCGAGTGACTAGTGTGTTGATGACTCCAAGTTTTTGAGTTGGGTGGTCATGAGAGTTGGCATGCAGGTAATGATCAGTGTGAGTTGTTTTTTGGTATACCTAGAGTGATAGCAAACCATTTCTCTTTTTGGATATAAGGACGTCTAAAAAGGGTATGTTTTTTTTTTTTAGTTAATTCCATATTGAATTTTATGTTTTCTGGTTGGCTATTTAGATGATCAAAGAAACCAATTAGGCTCTCTCTTCCATGTGGCTAGATAACGTATGTATCATCGATATATCTTTTCCATAGTTTTGGCTTCAGGGGATAGAAATCAATTGCTAGTTTCTCAAAATTTTCCATGTATAAATTGGCTACCACTGGGGATAGTGGAGATCCCATAGCCACTCCTTCAATATGTTCATAGAAACAACCTCGACAACTAAACTATGTAGATTTTAGGCACATTTTGACAAATTGTGTTGTGTCCTCATCTATAATCTCACTAATGACCTTGATTACATCCTGCACCGGAATTTTTGTAAATAATGAGACAACATCAAAACTCAGTAATAAGTATTCTTCTTCTTTTCTTACATCCTTTATTTGTTCAACCATTTTTTTGGAATCTCTAATGAAAGAAGAAGTGTGCCCAAACAACCCTTTAAGCTTTCTTGCAAGGAATTTTGCTAGCTTGTACATGGGAGAGCCAATGGTGTTCACTATAGGTCTCAAAGGTACGTTCTCCTTGTGTATCTTCGGTGATCCATAAATCCAAGGGGCTGTGGGATTCTTTGGTAATAGTTTTTCCTTTGTTTCTTCATCAAGAGAGGAATTCTTTATTGCCGAGATTACCTCCTTTAAAATTTTATTTCCTGGGTCAGTGTTCAGTTTTCTATAGCTATTCATGGACAAGTGCTCTATCATTTTACGATCATACTCTTCTTTGTCCATAACTACAATGGCATTACCTTTATGAGTTCTCAAAATTAGAATATGCTTATTGTCCCTCAACTTCTTTAAAGTAGTTGATTCATCTTTAGTTAGGTTTCGTTTTAGTGGTTTTTCTCTTCTTGTTACTACAACACATTCCTGTCTTAGCTCCTCTGCCTTCTCCATCAATAGGCCATAGACTCGATTTTCTATATCGCAAATTAACTTTTTTACAGGAATTTTCCCTGGCGCAATAGCAAAATTAAGGCCATAACCTAACACTTGTCGTGCAGTTTCATCCAATTATGTGTTAGATAAATTGATAATGTTCATCTTGGGCATGTCACTGTCCCCTCTTGGTACACACATATTTTGTTGTTTATTTCATTTATTACAATTGTTATGTTCTAAGATTTTTTACATTTTCTTTCGTATATCAATATATAAAAATTGTATTGTACATCTATGCTTCCTTTCAAAACCCACTCAAAATATACCTTTATAAATCTTCCCAAGGAATTTATAATATTTTTAAGTGTTAAAGGATGTCAACAAAAGAGTGAAAATTGGGGAGATAAACCCAAATTCACATTTTAAATACTATCATAATAGAGGGGTCAAACTCGAGGACCCATGGGTAATGAAGAGACGTACTCTTCCCCAAAACCATGACCCCTCAACTACTTTTTGATAATCATTATGACTAAAAAAAAACTATAATACAAAATGAAAACTTTAGAGCATAAATATACCTTGCATGTTTTGGTCCACTTGGATTAGATCCACTAATACATCTTTTATGCGATGCCAAAAACCATTAAAATAACAAATTATTATAACCAATTTATATATATATATATATAAATATAATATTTGAAATTAATAAAATATATTTTATTTAAAAAACTATATAGTAATTAAAAAAAAAAAAAATTGTATATACATTAATTTGAATGATGATTTAAATATAAAATATCTAATTTTATGAATAGATTTATGGTTACTTTAATGATTAAGAATATGTGTTTCCTTTTAAAAAGTCAAAACTTCAAATGTAAGATATCTATGATAGTGACCTTAAAAATAGATTATTATTATTATTATTATTATTATTATTATTATTATTATTATTATTATTTATTCAATAAACTACAATATACCCATCTACTTAACTTGTGATTTTGAAAATAAATTATTATTATTATTATTATTATTTATTCAAATAACTATAATATACTCATCTACTTAAATAACCTTAAAAATAAATTATTATTAATATTATTATTTATTCACTCCTCTACCATATACCCCAATATTTTTAACTCTTGATTTCTTATTATTTTATTGTTCTGCCTATTCATTCTGTCATTGCGTAGTTTTGATTGGCAGCTATGGATGTTGCCTCTAGTAAATCATTGCTGAACATTTCAGAACCAAAGCAGAACCCCGAACCAGAACTGGATGATATAGAAACTAATAGAAAGGTTCAGGAATTAATCAAGAAAATACATCTCGCTCAAGAAAAGTTGGAGAAATCTTTGTTTTATGTAGAATTTATGGAACAAATGAAGGGCCCAGAAATGGTCTACCGAATAGAAAGTGTAATTCGCGGAGAACCACGTTATTCAAAATTACAACTGGTTCTCTATGGCATTGGAACAATGGATTTTGAGCATATACACATGCAGTTAGCCTTTGCGATTTTATGAAGAGAGAGATTTCAATGGGTGAGTGACATCGAGGTGTACGATCCAGTCCTGTCTGCAATCGAGCGAAAGGCTATAAATGACTTCAACTGTACTTGTCTCTCCTTCAACGAAGAATGCAGACGGACAGTGGACAGACTCACCGTATTTTTCATGCCTCACTGCCCCATTCTTTTATATGACAATGTATTGCAGGCAAAGTGGACTCGTGCCAAGTTGAAGGAGATTATTATACTAGGCAACAGTTTTAAGGAGCATAAGGAAGATTCTACTTACCAAATTACTACAAAAATGAAGGTCGCTCTAAACACTGATCATATGTTGCGTGAAATACCCCTGCCACAAACAGCTATTAAAACACTGCGGCTGGACGGCTTAACTGAATATGATTCTATTGATCCTGATCCAGTGTACATGCATGCATTTGTTTGTTTAAGTTGGCATTTCTTCAATGCTTGAAGGTTATCCTCCATTTTTTATCCTACATTCTTCAACTGCTACCCCTGTGAATTATCCTCCATTTTCTCTGAAGATGGCTGAATTACCTACTGTTAAACTCGGGATTTTCTGTAGAATAAATCCATATATTTTGTTAGATTTTTCGTTTTAAGTTTATGTAGAAGGGGTTGCTGTGTGAAAACGAAAACCATTTTTTCATCTTACATTCCATTTTTTCATCTTACATTCCATCTTTCCTTATATTCAAACTTTAAATTGAAAAACAAAATGCTAAGTAAACTTCAAATTGAAAAACAAAATGAAAAATGATTAATTTATTTAAACTTTCAAAATTCACAATTCTTTAATCAAATAATAAAATCTCACAATTTACACAGCTTAATTAAGATATCCAAAAAATTGGAAGAGGAAGAAACATGCAAACTGCTTTTGATCTCCTCCATGAATTTTTATGCTTATCGAGGAGAAATAGCGGCATCTATCACACTAGAATTTGAATTTCCCTTTGCTAAGATACTGAATTTTGACATATCTAACTTTGCATTTTTTCTTTCTTCAATTACATTTTCATTGGGATTGTCTTCTCACAAAGTATTTCTCCTTTGATTTCGAGAACATATTAGGAATACAACTATGTTAGAAATGCACATGCTTTCTTAATATTAAGAATGCACCTATGTTAGGAACGCACTTATGAATGCATTCATCCATATTAGGAATGTATTTAATATTAGGAATGCATCTATGTATGCACATTAGGAATGCACATGCATGCATTTTTTTGTGAATATATCGTGTAACTGGTGGATCTAATTATAATCACTTAGTCTAACTGTTTAAGATATGCTATATATACCAGCATACCTATAGAAGTGAGAGTGCAATGTGTAGTGACTGTGTGAGAGCAAGATGCAATACTGAGGTGTTGTGTGTATGAGAGGAGAGGATGGTTGTATGCTTGGGTTGGTTATTGTTATTCTCCTTGAATAAAAAGAATACCGATTATCATTGCCTGCATTGGGTTTCCACATAAATCACTATGTCAATTGTGTGATTGTTATTCTTGGTTTAATGTGTGTTTAATCTTGCTTGTTGATGATATGTTTTGCTTCCGCTGCCCAACAAGTAGTATCAGAACAGGTTGATTAGATGTCGCAGGTGAACCAAGATAAATTGTGTGCAAATTTCTTATGAGCTCAAGAAAGAGTGATCAGGTTTCTTATTACTGTCAGGTCATCAGCAACAAAGCTTCCATGTTGCACTAGGGTTCGGGTCAATGATGAAATAGCTCAGTGTACCTGTTGCAAGTGCAACAAACCACTTGAAATAGCTCAACTTGTCAAACTTTGTGTTCTGTTTTCTCTTTGTTTCTTCCACCGTATTCTCCATTCTCCACGCTGTTGCCGCGTCTACTACCATCCATATGTCAAATCTTATCTTGTTAGCTAATCGTATATGTACACCGTATAGTTTTTCTCATAAGATATTAATCGATTTCCTCGTAAACCTAATTTCAGACCTGATCAACGCCAAACTCGCGTTTTTTAAGTTCTTATTGTTTCTACTGATAAGGAGGTGACGCTTGATAATAAATTATATATTCTAGATAATAGATAATAATGATTCCCTGAAGGAATCGCTGGGCACCTATTTATTTCATAGTCAACGGGTGGGTCGCTTTATTCCGTACCCCGCCGAAGGGATATTATAGTTGGTGGCTATTGAGAAGGTTTGCCTAGGCCTTTGTTACCTCCTATCCTGTAGGCCCTGATCGCGATATGATGCGGAATAAACTGATTATGGAGGATATCCATCACCTGGCACTGGCTCAACTGCTACTGTTGGGCCATTCACTGGTTCGGATTCGTAGGCCCTGATCTCGATATGCTGCGGAATAAACTGATTATGGAGGATATTCATTACTTACCACTGGGTCAACTGCTACTGGTGGGCCATTCACTGGTTCGAATTCAAATGCCTGATTACAGAGAAATACAAAAAGGGTAGACGTATCCAACAGGTCTCCTGGTCCTGCCTGCTTCTAAGCAAGGCAAAGTTCATTCATTTAGGAACGACTCTCAGGTAGACCAGGCAGAGCGAATAGCATTTCGATGGCGGGGGCGGGATGTTGTTAACCGTCCGACACGATGAATTATTCAAAATTTCTAGTTCCATGATCTGCGTTGCATTCATGCATATAACCATAATCTCAGTCATTTTAAAATCTCTTATTCTAGATCTTTCCAGATCTTTCACATATAAAGACGGACTTATTCAATTCTATATTCTCTGTTTGTAAACTTTCATATACAAATACTGACTTAATCAATTATATAATCTCTTAGTTAGTGGGCTCAAAATAAAAATACTCTTAATGAAAGATGATCACAGATCCAGTCGGACAGTCCAACCTTACTGTCTGCGTCAAAAAAAATAAACAAAAACACAAACCAATATTTTTCAATTATTTTTCCAAAAAAATAAAATAAAAAACATCAATTCTTTGTAATTGATTTAGAAATAAATTGACAAACAAAAAATAAATTAAAAAAACAAAACAGAACATAAATTGAGTGCACTGATTTCTATATTAACTCGGCCCGCTTGCCCTGGTTCTTTAATCAGGTACCTGATTCTTGACTGGGGCAGAGTCATTAATTGATTTCATCACGAGCAAAGTAATTAAATGCATACCCACAATCTTAAGTTTTTTCAGTTCATCAATCAGGCTTTCAGACTTTGTTGCACCGGGTGAACACTTTGGCCACTGTTATTCTCCACAGCCATGGTAAGCTCTTTTTTACTTTATCCTTTCTATATTGTTTGTACTCTTTTCTACCTTTTTGTCTGAATTGTGTTCGGCCAGAGCAATAGATGCTCCACTCCAGTAAACCAGCAGCATAAGCAGAAGCGTAACCAGATGAGTACTACATTATTTCTCCCACTCTGTTTTGATTTTCAAGTGGACGGAACCTTCACATTGCTTATTTTCAGCGCCATAAATATATTATGCAAGGCAAGCGTCATAACCAGAGACCAGCCCTTCATTTGACGGGAGGGCGGAGGCTAGATAGGTATTGGGTTCTTCGTCTACGAGCAAGGCACCAAAGCGATTTCTAGCATCCCAACTCTAATCCCCGTCAATTCAGCGTACTTGGAACTGCTCTTTAAAGAACGAAGGACTGGAAAAGGAAATAAAAGGACATGTACCTTCACAGTAGAAGAGCGGCATTGTATATAGGTCACTGTATATGGAGCACTAAAATCTCTTCATTTTCAGTGTGTTTTTTTCATTTTCATTGAAAGTGTTATTTTTAGTGAATAAAAGTTTTAGTTTTTTTTTTAAAGTTCCCATTTTTGTGGAACAATCAAAACTTCCCAACACAAAAATGAAACGTTAATTTGGGATATAATTCCTATCTAATTTAGAGACAATTTTTACACAAAGAGGCAGTAGCCAGTATTGCCAGTATGAATGCCCCTTACCCACATCTAACACACCTAGCAGACGATTCACCGTAGCCCTGCCCAGGACACTGCAGACTACAGACTAGACATTGAGGCCTCGTCACTGATAGTCTGCTAAGCAAGGGATAAGAGCTCTCATATCAGAAATGTTAATTTTCAAATTGTAATGTTGAACTAATTCTGGAAATCCGAAGGTATCCAAATACTCAAAATTGCAATCTTAAACAATGTAGATTGCAGTTTTAAACAATGCAAACCATCGGATTTTTTATCAAACTCAAACTCCTAGTCTGTTATATGGATTGTTTAGGATAAATAAGTATTGGAATGAATCCCAGCAATTTTGATTAAGGAGGTATACATACTCTACTTCTCTCTGGATTTAAATTTCTTTTATGAAAAAACACATATTCTTAACCATTAAATCCACTCAAGTTATATTATATCTCTTAAATATAATATCATCTACAAAAACTTCTTTAACAATCTGTCTACCTAAAAGAAATCTGTCTACCTGAAAGAAGATTAGCAATAAGAGGCATGAGCTTATTAGTCTCAACCGATCCCTCTGTAACCCAGTCTTTCAATTTATACCAGTCTTTCAATTCATACAGTAACTTTGCGCTCGCTGCCAAAAGACTCCAGACCAATGCTGGGGAAGAGCTTTTCCCTGAAAAAGGGGCTCATGGCTGCTAGAATGCACCGGTGACCGGCCACGCCCTGGACCACAATTTCGGCATCGCTGCAATCAACATCACCAAGAGACAGAAGCGACTGAAAGCTTACACTAAGATTTTGCAGGGCGGCGATCTCTGGTCTTTTGGAGGGATGGACTGGGGAGGAGTCCGCCGAACAAGCCCCCACTGGAAATTGACCTATAGGAGCTGTTGTGGAGATATTTGAAGAGGAAAAGAAGCCTGAGGAGAACTGGAAAAGGCTCACTTGAGCCATTTAATCACATATAAGCAAGGGCTTCAAGAGCTAAACAACATTCATTGCTAGGGTTTCGGGGTAGCGCCATTTATCAGATATAAGCAAGGGCTTCAAGAGCTAAACAGCAAAATAGTATATTATATATTCTAACTTTTCCTAACTTACACGGACCTTTGTAGGACAATTTGCTGCAACTTAACACCATGTGAGGTGAATTATCTATCTCTGAGTTTTCCATCAGTTACGGCTTGATTGGCGAGTTTTCGGAATCTTCATTCTTCTTAAGTGGATTTAACCTTAAATTCTGAAGAAATTCTATAAAGTTTTTGTTCTTGGAAATTATCTAGATTACAAGAGCACGTGGCTTGTATTTGGCTTTAGATTTTTTCCCCTGGATTCAATTGTGCCAAAAAAATTTATCGTCTGGATTCAATTGTGCCTAAATTTGAACCGGATAGATTCAATTGTGCCTAAATCTGGGCAGGATTGAGAATCCTTAACCCTATTTTTGGGTAAGGGGCCAGGTAAAGTCACCAAATGGAATGGTTGATTTTGTGATTGTTTTTTATATAATTAGGTTCATAAACTTATATTTATTGATAATTTGCATAATTAATGATATTTTAATTTAAAAACATAATTTGATGATTAGCAATAAAAAATGTTAGTATATTTTTAGTTTTATTCTCAAATCAATGGATAAGATTCATTGTTCATAACTTTTTTGCATTTATGAATGCATAAGTTAATCTGTTTACTTTTTCACATTTATCTAATCATATTAAGAAATAACTATAAGAGCATATGATTGCCACATTTAAATGATTAACAAGAATTAACATCTGTCTAATTTTTTAAAATTTTTATGGTCACTTTTATTTATTTATAATGATCCATTATTACGCCTAAAGGCGTACACCTATTGACAATGGGCAGATTTAATAGGGGTTAATAAGTTTTCTATAGACAAGATTAAATATGGCTGGAATATTTTTAGTAGTCACACAAAATAAATGGCTGTGATTTTAATCATTAACTTACTAGCTATTATAAAGACCTCAGTTTATGTGTTTACATTTTTACATTTACCTAATCATATTTAAAAATTACTTTGATAGCTCACTGATTGTCAGGTAAGTGACTAACAGAAATTAAAATATTAACCCCAAATAAATGAAGCTCAACCGTTTATTTGTTAATCAATAATAAAATTTAATATATTCTTTTAAGAATTCGTTTCATCTTATCAGCCTTTCGGCCTTCACCAACAGCTATTTAGCTGCTGTGCTAGTTTACTATATAATAGGGTTTTAACTACTGCTGAATATTCTTTTATTTTTTTTTCAAGCGCCTGGGTTGAGTTTGAACTAATTTTAATTGCATGCGCATGGTTTTAACCCAGATACCTATCATGGTTTTAACCCAGATACCTATCGGCGTTCACCAACTTTCCGGCTGTGATATTTGTATAACACAGTCAAAAGTAACAAAATAAATAATTGATTTTGTTAGTTATTTATTTTGTTATTGCCCCTCATATAATTGTATAACAAAGTCAAAGTCAAAAGCTAACAGTTGCACCCACAAAGTTAACCTCAACCGTTAACTTTGTGGATAAGGATCTACAATCGGGATAAGCTTTACGCGGATGATAAGGATTTATCATTTGTTTTAGATCAATGTTATCACAGATTGTAGACTCAATGGCAAGAACCGAAGGTTTTAGTTAGATTTGGTTTAAGCTTGTTAAATATTTCGCAGAGATGGTAATCTTGGATGATGGAATTGTTATCAGCCCGATGTTTGGCAATCGCGGCATCGCGGCAAAGATGGATGAAGTAAATGCTCTGCCTCTCCCATATTTCTGGTATTTTCGCCAGGTTAATTTTATCCATTATTTTTCATATCGTCATGGACGCCATGGAATATAAACACCAATGGAGAATTGCTTTCCTCTAGTTTCTTCGAAATTAAATTATTCTACAGGTTAAAGCCATCAATCACATATTTGTTGGCATGCAAGCCTCCGCACTCTGTTTGTCAATTTCCAGGTCTTCCTTCCTCATGCTTACAACCTCAATCTCGACCGTTCAAAGCATTGGCAGAGTGGCATTACCCACATGTACAATCACCGCAAGAGATACGCTTTCAACCTCCCCCTGGAACACGACGTTCCTCATGGTCTCACATATTAGATCAACTGTTTTCTCCATCTCCAGTGAAACATCACAGTAGAAATCCTAAGAGCATTTAAACAACATCCTATTCTTTGGATGCAATTTCGCTAGTTTTGTAGTTGCAATTATTTTCTAGGCTATTGGATTGAATTATAATAGTTCTTCACACTGAGATTGCTTAGCTAGGTAGTGGTTCACTTTTGCCTTGTAGTCGTCACTGGAATATGAAAATGGGTAGTTAAAACTTCATGTGAAATCTGTGTTGGATATTTCTGTCTGGTCATATTGGGTAGTGAGTTTTTAGGGGGGAGGTCAAAGTCTTTCTGTTTCTTTCACTCCCCTTCCATCAAAGAAAAATCATTGAATTTTAATTAGTATTATATTATTATATCTTCACATTTGATCAAGATCGGCCTTTAGCTTTCACGGGGAAGAAGAGATGGGATGTATGAAAAACCATCTAAAATGAGTGGGAAGCTGTCTGCAGTCACATTTTGTATGAAAACCCATCGAAAATGGGTGGGAAGCTGTCTGCAGTTACCCTGGAGCATGTGACTAAATATATTTTATGGGTTATTGAAGGGTAGGCTTGACTGTGGTGATATGAAACGCAACAGGTATTAGTTGCTTTGATAATGAGGTATTAGTTGCTTTGATCATGAGCTTGTCGTTTTGTTTGGCTTTCGTAAATGTAACATGGTAGATTGGTTGGTCAAAAGGACTTCTAATCGGATTTTGATATTTAGTAGAAGTGGGATTTAAAATTTTCCTCTATGGTTATTGTCTGATTTTAGACTGAAAACAACTAAGGATTTGCAATTTTCCTCTATTCTATTTATGGTTAATGTCTGATTTTAGACAGAAAACAAATAAGTTCCCATGTTATCTTTCGATATTACTCTATTCTGGTTATTGTCTGATTTTAGACAGAAAACAACTAAGGATTTGCATTTTTCCTCTATTCTATTTATGGTTAATGTCTGATTTTAGACAGAAAACAAATAAGTTTCCATGTTATCTTTCGATATTACTCTATTTTATATCAATTAGATTTTTATCTGAAGTTCTTTATATATATTTTGTTTGTTGTATTGCAGTTGTGGTCGCTGGAGCATGCTCAGAAATGACATATATGGCATGCAGAGGCAAGTGGTGTTCATGATTAGGTGAGAAAATCATGATCTCTATGTCTAGATATGATTGTTTTTGCATTAGCAAATCATGATCTATGTTACATCTTGAAAGGATTGTTTTTGGTTTTCCGTGTGTATGTCTGATTCTGAAAACTAAAAGGTATTGCATAGTTATTAACCTTGTCAACTAGTAACAGGATGCCCATTATAAAAGTAATGTTTTGGTGATTTATCACTGCATACAAAGATTCAGTTTTTCTAATCTGATCAACTACTAACTAGGGCACTGAGACCACTAAATGCTATGTCATTTTCAACTAATCTAAAACTGTTTTTATATCTTAAAAATTTTAAACTTACCACAGACTGTATTCCAATTAAACAATTTTCCATTGAGGATGTTGTAAAGACTCCAAAGGTACTCCCATTTACATAGAGTGATCTGATTCAATCTTTCTCCTGTTAACTTAAGTAAAATCATAAATGTAAGACTGCAGGTATTATGTGAAAATTGTATTTTAAAAATGCTATATATAATGGGATGGACAGGAAGGCTCCTGGTTAAGCAATATGCCTGCCCCCTAAGAAAGATAGACTCAGCCTATGTTAACAAAGTTTGAAATCTTATTATACAAGATTAAGTTAAGGTATTAAAACATGGTTTAAAATAATTATATGTTTTCTCTATTATTCTCTCACCCTCACTCTCATATAAATATGTTCTCTCTATTATTCCCCCTACTCCCACTCCCACTCTCACCCTCATATTTATGAGGGTGAGGGTGAGGGTGGGTGTGAGGGGAATAATAGAGAAAACATATGAGAGTGGGGGGAATAATAAAGAAAACAGATAAAGTGGGGGTGGAGGGAATAATAGAGAAAACAGATAAGGTGAGGGGAATAATAAAGAAAACATATGAGAGTGAGAGTGGGGGGAATAATAAAGAAAACAGATAAAGTGGAGGTGGGGGAATGATAGAGAAAACAGATAAATATGTTTTATATATTATTCTACCTACCCCACCCTCATGTGGGGTAGGGGAATAATAAAGAAAACATATTTATATGTTTTCTCTATTATTCTCCCCACCCACACCCTCATATGAGGTTGAAACATGGTTTAAAATAATTAGTTTATGAGTTATTATGGTGACAATGGTTGAACTATATGGTTGATTATAATTTATTACATTTCTTCATTGTTGACTATCATTGAGTATAGGTGTTTATAGTTAACTTTGGTTGAGTATGAATATAGGATCAAGATAAGGTAACTAAAACATGGTTTAAAATAATTAGTTTATGAGTTATTATGGTGATAATGGTTGAACTATATGGTTGATTATAATTTTAATTTCTTAATTATTGATTATCATTGAGTATAGGTGTTTATAGTTAACTTTGGTTGAGTATGGATATAGGATCAAACTAAGGTAACTAAAACATGGTTTAACATAATTAGTTTATGAGTCATTATGGAGCTAATGGTTGAACTATATGGTTGATTATAATTTATTACATTTCTTCATTGTTGACTATCATTCAGTACATATGTTTATAGTTAACTTTGGTTGAGTATGGATACCTTCAATTAATTTTGATTGATTATGTTTGATTATGGTCAATTTTTGTTAATCTTTAATGAAAATGATTGAGTCATGTTCACTCTAATTGACCATGAGTATGATTGACATTGGTTAATTTTAATTTACTCTAGTTGACTATCATCTATTGTGGTTGATTTAGATTGATTAAAAGTGATTATGGTTGACTCTGGTGGCTTTAGTTGGCTATAGGTGATTATGGTTCACTATTGTTGGTTATGGTTGATGATCATTGATTCTAGTTGCGTGTGCTTGACTATTCTCCCAATAATTTGACATTGGGTCACTATGGTTGACTATGACTCACAATGATTGACTTTGGTTGAGTTTGATTGACTGTGATTGGTTGTGATTGACTTTGGTGATTCGTTGTGGTTGACTTTGGTTGATCGTGGGTGACTTTTGTTGACTATGGTAGAATTTGGTTAACTTTATTGAATATGGTAGGGTTTGGAGGCCTATGATTAACTTTAGTTTATTCATAATCTTTGAATTTGATTGACATTAATATGCTTTGATTAACTATGGTTGACTTTTTTTACAATAGTGACTACAATTAATCAAATGTGACCATAGTTTATTATGGTTGATTGTTGTTGAATTTGATTGATTATGGATTACTATTATTGACTTTACTTGAATCTAGTTGTCTTTAGTTCACTTTAGTTTACTATTGTTTACTTAGATTCATTGTCATTGACTTCAAACTAGATTCGATTATAGGTGAGTATGGTCGACTTCGATTTACTTTGACCAATTTTGGTCATAGGGGAATATGGTTCATGATTGTTGACTAAGGTTGACCATAGTTAACAATGGTTGAATATAGTTAAAAGTAGTTGTCCATGGTTATATATTCTTGATTTTACTTTAGTTGAAATTACTTGACTACAATTGAGTTTGTTGACTAAGATTGAATTTTGTTATGATTAATTAGATGGTTTATTGAATGTTGATATGTTAATTATATGATTTTATGATCAACATAGTTGATTTTAATATGGTTGAAATTATGGTAATCAAAGGGTTGATAAGATTAGTCCTTTATGATTTTTATTATTGACTACAATTTATATGATTTTTAAGGTTGATTATATTTTAAATTTAGTTAATTTATGCTCTAATCTATATGTTTGAGTGTATGAGTGGCTTATGACTATTTTTTAGTTAAGTTGACTTTGATCAATTTTAGTTAACTAGTTTATGTTTTACTATATATGTTTCACTTTATGAGTGGTTTTATTATCACTATTTTTAGTTAAGTTGACTTTGGTGGATTTTAGTTAACTATTATTGATATTAATTCACTGTATTTGATCATAGTTTATAGTTTTTTTAGTTAAGTTGACTTTAATCAATTTTAATTAACTCATTTATGTTTTATGATTGACTTTATGAGTGATTTTATTATTTTTAGTTAAGTTTATTTTGGTGGATTTTAATTAACTATTATTGAATTTGATTGACATTAATTCATTGTATTTGTATTTGATCATAGTTTATAGTTTTTTAGTTAAGTTGATTTTAATCAATTTTAATTAACTCATTTATGTTTTAATATATATATATATATATATATATATATATATATATATATATATAATTTTATTTTATTTTATGGGTAGTTTTATTATTTTTAGTTAACTATTATTGAATTTGATTGACATTAATTCACTGTATTTGATCATAGTTAAGTGGCTGATAGTTAAATTTATTTCATTATAATTGATTTTGATCCACTTTTTAATATCCTAGATTTAATTAAATTAAATAGTTTATATGATTGAATATATATGATCAATATAATTGATTTTATGGTCAATATCATTGATTTTAATATAACTGACAACTATATGTTTGAGTTTAGGAGTGAGAATTTTGTCTGTTACATATGATCTACTTTGTGGGTTTGCTTCACTTTTGTTTTTCATGCTTCAATTATAGTTTTTTTTTAATCAATGCACAGGGAAGAATAAAACATTGTAATAACTTTTAATAATTCCAATTCTAACTTTCTTACAAGTTAGGAAACTGTTTCTTTGAAGGTCGCAATGATCGAACCGCTGCTGCAATTTGGAGACAGGAATACGGCCGATGTAATATTACAGTTGATCCGTTCAGATGGAACAGTTTACCAAAGAAATCCTCTTTACCTCCACTCTCAAATTTTGGGAAAATCCGAGTATTATAAAGCCATGCTTTCTGAACGCTGGTCTTCGAAAAAGCGGCCGCTTGAAGTCAAGTCGACAATTTGTCACAGTTTCCACAAGTACATCAAATGTATTAAGCTCATGTATTCTTCTCAATCTGGAAAGAGCCTTTGTTTCTACAGCACGGATGAAGTTCTCTCTATTCTACCAATAGCTTCGGAATTGTTGTTTCAAGATTGCATCCAGGAATGTATGCGATATTTCGATGCTGTTTATTGGAATCCTGCACAAGAAGCCCAACTGCTAGACCTCTTATCATCTCTGCAAATAAATACTTTGCCCAATATAACTGCCAGACTTGCTATGAGTCGATGCAAGTCTCATTGTGAGCATTTAGAGATGCTGGAGSRGTTCGTGCCAGACATGTTATCTATGGTCTCCAATGGGGAAGATTACATCTGCGATCTGCCGCGTAGCAASGTCGAGAACTTGCTTGTAGAYTACTGTAATGCAAATGCATYCCCRGCTGGAGCAGCCAAGTGCAAGTCTGAACTGATGAAACAGTTTATGGTCAACTTGGAACGTATTAAATCTGATGATAAGGCCAAAATGAATAATTCTTGTTCTGCACTGTTCTGGCTAGTAGGCGTCATTCAGCGTTGTGATGGAATTCTCTTTGAGAAGGTGCTCAAAATGTTTTGCGAAGATGCCGACCTTCGTAATGCGTTAACAATGAATCTGGCGACATACAGTTTGGGGACAATAAAAGATATACTCGATATTTTGATTAACAGGATTCTGAAAGGTCTAGGTAATGGGGAGATCATTACTTCTCCCCCATTTCGCCTTTCTTTCCTTATGAATTGGGTTGATACGATGATGGATCTGAGTTCGGGTCTCATCGGGAGTGTAAAATATAAGGAGAGTATAGCCAGGCTGGACAAAGGAATCAGCGATTTGGCTGACACACTCCAATTTGTTGAGCACAGTGGTATTTACAATCTCTGGATAAATGCCTTCATAACACATTCTCTCCAAGATCACTGCACTGCGTCTAAGTGGTGGGCTCATAAACTACGCGACCATGTGATCGTCCCCTATAGTGAAAGCATATGAAACTCTCGATATGTGGAAAATATATGATTTCAATAATCGAGGGTGGTTATTTTCACTTACAGGTAGGGTTCATGTGGAAAAACGTTTTTAGTTTTTAATGCTGTTTTTATGGACAGGATAAAATGTAGATAGAATATTCTTGGTTGTCACAGTAAATGGAGAGTTATGATTTGAAATATTAACTTCTTTGCTTTTATAAAAGCGTAAGTTTCTGTATTTACTTTTTTACATTTACTTAATCTAATTAAAAATTTACTATCTTATACAATTGATTAACACGTTTATGTAATTAGGAATGGAGTATGTGAAGCGCTTCACCTTATTTACTACCTGTAAAATTGGTAGCACCTTTCGGCTTTCTCCAGAGTCGGCTGTGCTAGTTTCACTTACAGAGAGAGTTCATGTTTGCTGTACATCAAATTATACAGGGAAATGGATAAGTTTATGGCGTTTGAGTGTCCAAATAAAACCTTCCAGGAATGAGTTTTTTGAGAGGTATTATTTTAAACTTTGAATTTGAAAACTTGCTATTCTACATGAATGTTTAGAATGAGAGATGGGAGATGGCCCGTACAAATTGGATGTGAATCGCTTATGAATGTTATAATTATGCATCTATATTTTATTTTAAATTTATCATTTTACTCAAAAATGATGGAGTGAGATTTTTTTATAAATTTATTAAAATTTAAAATAATGGAGTAGAAAAAGATGTTGTAAAGTAATATTTGTAATAAAGTTGATGGATGTGTTGGAATTGAAAAACGTTTTAATCTTTAGAGTAGACATTTCATTTATTGGGAATTCAAATGAAGTTTATAAAATACAAAAGAATGAAATTTATAAAATACAAAAGTATAAATTTATAAAATAATTAAATAAATTTTAAATAAACAGTTATTAAAATAAATTAATTATATAAATAAATTGAATTAAAAAATTAAAAATTAAAAACTATAAAAATAATAAATTATTTTTAAAAGTAATATATTATTAAAATTATATCTAAAAAACAAAATAATTAAAATATAATGAACTATAAAAACAAAAAATATTTGTAATCAATATTAGAAATGGTTATTAAATTAAATCAATTATATAAAAAAATTGAATCAAATAATTAATAAATAAGAATTAGATACCATAAAAATAATAAATTACTAGAATTTTATTTAAAAATATATAATAAATTATAACAATTAAAGATATTTGTATTTAAGATTAGAAAGAAATTAAAATAAGATATAAAGATAAATAAAAATAATACTATAATGGATGATTGTTAACTTTCATTAATATCAATTTTGATTTATTTTATCTTTAAAAAGAAATGATAAGAAATTATTTGGAATGTTTTAAAATTTTATTTTTATGTTAAAAAAGAAATGAGAAAAAAAATCCTAAATCTTTATACTTTGGATGATTTAAAATTTCAAGATATTAATATTGTTATAATTATTCTCAAAAATTTGTCCCCGAGGTGTAGGACAGTCGGTGACGGAGTGTGTTGTTAAGCCACTCTGTGATGTTAAAGTCACCGGTTCAAAACCTGCGGGGACAAAAAATCCAACCATGTTAAGGGTTGGTGTGGCTCAGGCCGGGTGCGATCACAGGTTAATCACGTAGCCAACAGGTTAATCACGTAGCTAACAAACAAAAAAAAAAATTATTCTAAAAAATTTAATGTAGGTTACATGTTAAGAGAAAGTGTTTTTCATTCTCTACCTTCCTTGTATCTCAAAGATGACAATTTTTTTCATCTCAATGTGTTTTAGGAATTATCCAATGTCTTGTTTCCACATGAGAGTTCGCTCTTATTTTAGTAATGTTGATTTTCTTCTTTAAGCTAGTTAAAATAAAAAGATACTTTTGATCTTCTATATTAGGATTAGTGACTCCTTTATAGTATCTTAATTTTTTCTTATCTTTTAATTCATTTTTCAGAACTTATCCTTCAATTTAGATGTAATAATATTTGTAATGGTATCAATATTTTCTAGAGTGGATTCCTTGTCTATTATTCAATTATTTAACCAAGACTTGCATCTTTATGCCAATCTCTCTTAAGATGTATGTGACTTTGACTAAAATTTAAAACAATCTTTAAAAGACTTTTTTTTTCAAATTAATTATATTATGCTTGTACTCAACAAGTCATAGAGGGATAACCATCACATTAATGATGAAATATTACACTGTAAGGTAAATTGTAAATGAAAATCATACTATATATAATGATGATGGAATGACATGATAATAGTGGAAATGATTGAAGAAGTGTATATATATATATATATATATATATATATATATATATATATATATATA
>JZKD02S1673258.1:402208-431309 GCA_000966675.3 Picea glauca
ATATATATATATATATATATATATATATAAGAAGGAAAAAAAACAGAATTAAGATGAAAACATAATATTAGGATAGGAAAAATGATTAATTTAAGGAGAGACATAATTTGATAATATGCAATCAAAGATACATGAAATAAAAGAAAAATGTTTGAAAAAAAAGGAAAAGAGAGAGCAAATTATAATTGGGTTATTAATAATGAATAGTCTAAAAGATTGTTCTAGCAAGTTCGAATGAGATAAAAAGAATGGTAAGAAATGAATTAAAGAGATGAATCCAAGATGAGAAAGTATTAAGAGTAATAGGACACGAGGATAACACCTGGATGGGGTATCACCACAAGATATGACATGTCACGATTCACACACATCGACGAGCATATGAGATACTCCACCTAGTGAAAGAAGGGGCATTTGACAATATGGTTAAACACCATTATACAAGAGAGAAAGGATGTCTTGGTAATGGGGAAGTCCTCTCCCATGAAATGCATTCATCATCCCCTTGTTCATTAGTTATGATGATTGGTGGTTATGGGGATATTAGAGATAAATTTCATAATCTTGGCTTAGTTTGGATGGCAGTGAGGTTCTCTGAAGGGTCATCCCATATTGGCTCAATCTAGATGTTGGTGAGGTTCTTTGATGGTGGGACATGATCATATCACTATTGGACTAAGTATTATCATCTTGGCTCTCATAGTTGGATAAGCATGATTGAGTCTTCTCTTCATGGGCATCCTCATAAGCATAATCCAAAGGAAACAAGGATGAGGAAGCCAACCCCAACCAAAAGAGGATGGATCTGGTCGGGCCTACTACTGAGGTTTATCACCCTTGATTCTTAGTTGAGGTTCGCAGCAAGGTTACAAAAAATCAGGGAAGAGTTTAGGAAGATCATGGATGAATCCATAGTGTGTTGATTGATGTAGAGGTGCAACCTTGGATCCTTGATCTAGGTCATACCAAAGGTTGAGAATGAAAATATGCTCAAATTTTGGAATTGTATTAGCAGGTGAAAGGTATGGTGGTGTATCCTCTACAAGATAAAGAGAATCATACCCATGACATCCTACAAAGTATAAATCAAATGGAATCTCTTATGGATAGGAAAATTATCTAATGGAAGCACGAATTGTCAAGAATTTTGAGTTGATGCAAAAGCATTGGAATCATTGTTTTCTACATTTGGTGGCTTCAAAGCTAAGGAGGAACTAGAAACAAATGAGGATAATATGGTCAATTCTAAGGTATGTATGTTAGAGACAAAGGTCATTAATCTTAATGAACACTTAAACCAATAATTACTTTCATGCTATCTCTAGTTTAATTTTTGTTTTCATGCTTACAAGTATAGAAAATCATGTTATCTCAGACAAGTTTCATTTAGGTTATATGCACTCTCTAGTATTAGGCTTAGTACAACATAAGACTTTTTTGTATAGCCAAGACATTATCTTTAATGTTGGCAAGAACATTAAGTCAATAACTAGTTATTGTTTGACCCTTAGTAAACCTAGTTTCCCTAGTGGGGCACTTTTGCATACCATTGCATGCCCTTTGGGATAATTAATGCAAGTGTTAGCTTTCAAATGGAAATTAACATTTATTTTAATGATTTAATCAATATTATCAATCATATTTTCCCATGTTTGTGGTGTAGTGTTTGGAATCCCCTACATGTATATGAGGGATGTAATCTTCATGAGGTGAGAAAACTAGCATTTCTTGATCAAGGATGGGAAGTCCTTCATCATCAATGCATACAAAGGTAAATCCAAGATCTCTTTGGTAAGTGATAACCGAGAAAATAAATTGATCAATTCAATTAGGAATTTTGTATTACTCTTTTTAAGAAAGAATCAACCAATAGATTAATCGGTAAAGGTAAAAGCATCTATGGAGGGATGTACTAAAGAGTAGAAACATCAATTGAAGAAGCATTTGCAAGTGTATAGATAAGTGTTCCAATATCCTAAATGTTGCCACCTAAGAGGGAAGTGGAGCATGAGATAATGTTGTTTCTTGACTCCCCATTTTCAAACATTGGGTTGCACAAATATTTCATCCTAGAAGTGGATAAAGTGAAGACACAATTGTAGTATTTATTGCAGTGGGGAGTAATTTGACCAAGAACCTCACCTTGTGGGTCACCTACTATCATAGTACCCAACAAGGATGAGACTTGGAGAATGTGTATCAATTTCAGAGCTTTAAATAAGATCACCCTCAAGAATCGATACCCTCTACCTAGGATCGATGACTTGCTATATCAATTGCAGCATGTTAAGTACTTCACCAAGTTAGATCTCAAATCATGATACCACAAGGTACGATTTAAAGGAGAATACACCTGGAAGGCCACCTTAAAGACAATTCAAGGTCTATATGAATGGATGGCAATGCCTTATGGTTTATGTAATGCACCAAATACATTTATGAGTTTGATGAATGATGTGTTGCATCCCTTTCTAGATTCACTTGTAATAGTTTACTTAGATTATATATTGGTTTATACCATCATCCACATTAATCACCAACCAATGCAGTATTTGTAAGCCCAAAGTAAGCTTCAGCAAACCAGACATTACAAGTGGATAGGGTTTTTATAGCAACTTCATCTTATCATCAAACATAAGAAGGGAAGCACTAACAAGTTGGTAGACATGATTTCAAGCACACCCAAATCCAATATCATAGACTTGGGAACTCTTATGCACATGGAGCATTTCACCCATGATGCATACGCGAATGCATAAAAAGAAGTTGAGGAATTTGAGGTGTTTCAACAATTACGTGGCCAATTTTTTGTATAAGTATGTGATGGTAAGCTTGAAAATCATCTCCAAGATGGGTTTATCTACAAGCAAGACAAAATTTGTGTCCCTAAAGGTGAAAGATTGCATCTTATCAGAGAGGCCTACACCTCCAAAGTTGCAACACGTTTTGGTTTTGGGAAGACATTTTCCAACTTGAAAAGGTATGTGTATTGGACTAGAATGAAAGGAGATGTATCTTGTTTAATTAAAGGGAACATACTTTGTTGTACCAACAGACATACTAAAAAATATATACAAGGTTTATATCATCCCATACATATACCTACTAGAACCTTGGAGATCATCTCCATGGATTTTTTTTGTGGTTTTCCAAGAACAAAGGATATGGCTATCTATTTATGGTAGTTGACAAGTTTAACAATATGTGCATTTGTATTCCTTCTAAAAAGACCATCAAGGGACAAGATGCAACAAACAAGTTCTTTGAAAAGGTCTAGGTGCACATTGGGTTACCAAGGAGCATCATCTTAGATAGAGATACTAGATTTATTAGTGCCTTTAGGACCACACTTTAAGAGAAGATGGGCACCAAGTTTAAGAGATCTGCAACTTTCCATCCATAGACAAATGGGAAAACAATAGTGAATAAGACATTAGTTCATATTTTGAGGGCTTACAATAAAAAACCATACAAGGAATTGGGATGAAAATTTAATTTATATATCCAAGACTCTTATAACATAGTAGTCCATACTTTTACCAATAAGTCCCCTTTTGAACTTGTTTTGGGTATTTTTCACCTTATCCCTTATATGTTGTATGTGGACAAAAAGGAGCAGTGAGGGAAGCAACCACAAGAGAAGCATTGAACGCTGAAAAATTGTTGATAAGGTCAGTCAAATCCATTTGCAAGTACATGACACATTGAAAAAGTCACAATAAAAGTACAAGGATTGACATGATCAACACAAAATTAAAAAAACATTCAAGGTGGGACACAAAGTTTAGTTGTATCTAAATAAAGAAAGGTTACAGGGTCCTGGTAAGAAGATAAAAGTTGTATGGTATGATTCGTTGGAATGTTGGAAAAGGTGGGTAATAATGCCTACAAACTCAGTCTACCCTCATATATGTGAATTTACTTTAGTGAATGTGGAAAATTTGAAACTCTATGAGCCTTCCATGTTGGAATAGTAAACCAATGAATAATTTATACCTACCACAAAGGTCTTAGCACCATAATCTTGGGAAGAGTTGGAAAAAGATGAAAATTTTTAGAAGAAGTCTAAAACAACCAAATGGGAGTAGTATGAACTCTAGCAGGTTGGGTTGAAATGAAAATGTCTAGGCAAGGGAAAATGAAACTCTAAGGAGAAGTTAAAGGAAATTTTTCCTCACATCCTTTAGTAAAATATTTTCAGGACCAAAAGCCTCCCTAAATGGGGAGGTATGATCCAAAATAGATGATTATATAAGATAACATTTGGGGGAGGAATATGGAAATGCAATATGGGGGAGGAGGAATTAAGATAATATTTGTAACTTCGTTGTGGAACAAAAAATTTCAAAGTATGGAAGTATAATACAAGAGAGAGAGAGAGAGACAAAGTAACTTAGAAAATTTTAGGGTCAACAGTTATACAAGAATATTGAGGTTGTAATCTCAATATGGGTTAATAGGTGTCTACCATGAGGAGGTCAACTTGTGCTAATTAAAGCAGTGCTTGAGAGTATACATGTATATTGGATGTCCATTTACAAGGTGTCAATAGGTATTCTTACAAAAATTAGAAAGAAATGTTTTAGTTTCTTATGGTCGAGAAAAAAAGTGCATGAAGGTACTACCTTGGTAAAATGGTCCACCCTTGCTCTACCTAAAAAGCTCAAGGGATGGGGACTCAAAAATATTTACAAATTTAGAAAATGTTTGGCGGAAAAAATTCTTTGGCATTTGGTTTATAATGATTCTCTATGGGGAAAAGTTATGAAATTGAAATACTTGTGAGGTTGGACAATGGAAGAATGGTTTAGAACAAGCCTAAAGACTCCAAATTTTTGTTCGACTATTTGGAAAGTATTCATAGATGTATCACCACAAGTTAGTAAGTGGTTAGCTTGGAGGATTGGCAATGGTAAGAAAGTATGGATAGGTGAAGATATGTGGATCAAATCCTCCAGTGATCATGTGTTATTGATCGATCTTTTAAATAGTTTACATGGAAAAGGTGTTTTATGTCTAAACAATGCCAGCAAATAGGATATAAATTCTCTTTGGAGTCAAGGATGGTTGTCGAACATCAACTTAAATTTTTCTAGTCCTCTGGCTAAAGAATGGGGGAGATATACAAAGATTCTATTTTTGGGTGCAATCAACTTATCAGATGAAGAAGATAGATTAGTTTGGTCGAAAAATCTGGGGAATGGTGAGTTCATCGCAAAGTTGGGCTATGCAGCGTGCATGGAGGAGGATTGACAAGTAGAGGGAAAATGGTGGTGGGCCTTGATTTGGAAACTATGAAGCTCATTGAAGATCAAGATCACATATTGGCTTTCTCTTTCGAACAAAATTTTGACATGGAACAATGGTTTAATAGGTTGGATCGGTTTGAATAGGTTATCTTTGTGTAAAAAAGAAGAAGAAGATGTTTATCATGTATTTGTTTCATGTCCTTTCGTCAGGTACGTTTGGTCAGTGATCTCCTCTAGCCTGCATTTAATTATTCTTTGGAACAACTCTTCTTTGGATCTCTGTATGCATGATTGGTTAAGGAACACTCCCTCTTAAGTGCTCAAAGTTGTTCTCTATCATCTCATTTACAATATTTGGTGGGCTCACAATAGGGAGATATTCCAAGACTTTTCTATGCCTTTCAAAGTGGTATCTCAGTTGGTGTTAAAATATTTTTTGAACTTTAAGATTTTCCCTAAACAAAAAAGAAAGAAAACAATCATAAAGCCATATTTTGATGTGTCGATTTCATGGAGGTTCTTTGACGGAGCCAATCAAGGTCACGCAGCGGAAGGAGGTGTTGGTGTTATTCTTTAGTTAAACCAATCTCATTGTTTTCACTTGAAGTATGCTCTGGATAGATGTACTAATAATAAGACAGAATTTGATGAGTTATGGATCCTTCTTTCTTTAGCCAAGAGGATGGGATGTCAAAGAATGTAGGTAATGGGAGACTCAAAACTTGTAACAAATTGGGCCAACAACAAGAACCATGTGGATAATATAGGCCTGGGACCCATAAAAAGAACATGTTAAGAGTTAAAAAGATCCTTTGATTGGATTCATTTGCTCACATTAGTTGAGAAATGAGTATGCTAGCTAATGGGATTTCAAAGAAATCTCTTCAATTTCATAAAGGGACCTATGTCAAGGAAGAGTTCGATGAGGGAATGTTGATCTCAGACATGGAAGTCAAGTACCCTTAGTCTCTATTGTTTATCTAGTGGACATATGTTACAAGGTGTTCTCCAAAGTTTGTTGTTTTAATCTATGTAATTAGAAAAAAGACAAGAATGTACGAGGAAAAAAATTGGTTTTTTGTCTTTATTGAATGTAAAGATCAAATATTCGGAATTCCTATTTTGAAGGAAGGAAGGATATCCGAACAAATCTTTGATCCAAAATTGTTATGTCATGTAACAAGTATATTCCTCGATTATAATGAAATTTTTTTTAGGAATATATATATATATATATATATATATATATAAAATAAAAATTCTAAATTAAATATAAAAGAGTAAATTAAAAAGTTAGAAAAAGGGAATACATAAATAAATTAAAACTTATATATAAAGGACTCAACAAAAATTAATAACAAATAAAAAAATATTAGAGATCCTATAAAACACATAACTAAACTTAAAAATAAATTACTAAAACTATAAAGAAAGGAAAAAATAATTTAAAAACAAAAAATATAGGAAGGGGAAACTAGAAAGGTAACTAAAGAAACCTCAAAAGAAAGGAAAAAGGATTAAAAACTAAAATGAAAAAATAATAAATAAATAATAATGAAAAAAATTAAAGGAAAGGGGAATAATAATTAAAAAAAGGAAAGATTAAAAAGAGCACAAGATAAAATAAAGAAAAGAGAAAAGAAGAAGAGAGAAGAAAAAACAAAACATAAGGGAGAAAGAAAAAAGAGCAAGAATAAAAGAGAGGAATATGGAAGAAAAAAAAGGGGGGGAAATGAGAATAAAGGGGAGTGTACCCGGAAATAAGCTAGTGGATAATGTAATGTAGAAATCTAATTCTCGCTAATATTATGATCATTGTCTTGGTTAATATTATTAGGCTTTCTTTCTATTTCAATTCCTTCTCTAAATTTTCTATGATGGTAGTGATCCACTCTAGCTAGAGTTTTAGCATATTCCTCTATGTATATATGATACTTAGTCTTGTCTCAGTGTTGAGCTAACACAGAGGGATGAGTATGATTGTGTTTGATATTAGTGGTATGCTCATGAATCTTAACCTTGATAGACTATCTTGTTTCATCAACGTAAGATTTCTCACAAGAGAAATGACAATTAACGTGAAGGGATGAGTACGATTATGTTTGATATCAACAATGTGCTCATGAATCCTAGCCTTGATAGACTGTCCATTTTCACCAATGTAAGAATTCCCACAAAAGTAGGGACAACTACAATGGTGTTTGATATCAGTAGCATGCTCATGAATCCTAACCTTGATAGACCCTCCAGTTTCACTAATGTAATATTTTCCACAAGAGAAAGGGAAGCTAACGTGGAGGGACGAGTACAATTGTGTTTGATGGCAACAACATGCTCATGAATCTTAACCTTGATAGACCATCCAATTTTCACCAATGTAATATTTCCCACAAGAGTATGGCCAACTAAGGTGGAGGGACAAGTATGATTTTGTGTGTTATCAAAAACATGCTCATGAATCCTAAACTTGATAGACCATCTAGTTTCACTGACGTAATTTTTCCCACAAGATCGGGGATAGCTAACATGAAGGGATGAGTATGAGTGTGTTTAATATCAATAGCATGCTCATGAATTCCAACCTTGATAGATCATCTGGTTTCACCAACATAAGATTTCCCACAAGAGTAAAGACAACTAACGTGGAGGGACAAGTATGATTTTGTTTGATATCAACAACGTTTTCATGAATCCTAACCTTGATAGACCGTCCAATTTCACCAACGTAATCTTTACCATAAGAGCATGGACAACCAATGTGGAGGGATGAGTATGATGGTGTTTGATATTAGTAGCGTGCTCCTAAATCCTAACCTTGATAGATCATCCAGTTTCACCAACATAAGCTTTCCCACAAGATCAGGGACAAATAACGTGAAGGGACGAGTACGATGGTGTTTGATATCAACAACATGCTCATGAATCCTAACCTTGATAGACCATCTAGTTTCACCAGCGTAAGCTTTCCCACAAGATCAGGGACAACTAATGTGGAGGGATGAGTAGGATTGTGTTTGATATCAATAGCATGCTCATGAATCATAACATTGATAAACCATCCAGTTTCACCAATGTAAGCTTCCCACAATAGTAGGGACAACTAACACAAAGGGATGAGTATGATGTTGTTTGATATCAGTAGCATGTTCATGAATCATAACCTTGATGGACCATCTAGTATCACCAACGTAAACTTTACCACAAGAGAAAGGACAACTAATGCAGAGGGATGACCATCCAATTTCACCAATGTAAGAAGAGCAAGGATAGCTAACGCAAAGGGACAAGTAGGATTATGTTTGATAAACTATCCAATTTCACCGACATAAGAAGAGAAAGGATAGATAACATAGAGGGATGAGTATGATTTTGTTTGGTAGACCATCCAGTTTCAACAATGTAATAAGAGCGAGGAAAGCTAACCCAAAACAATGATCATGATTGTGTTTGATAGACCGTCAAGTTTCACCAACGTAAGAAAAGCAAGGACAACTAACACGAAGGGATGAGTGTGATTGTGTTTGATAGACCATCTAGTTTCACCAATGTAAGAAGAGCAGAGATAGTGAACGTGAAGGGATGAGTATGGTTGTGTTTGATAGACTATCAAGTTTCACCAGCATAAGAAGAGAAAGGAAAACTAACACAGAGGAACGAGTATAATTGTGTAAATTATAGACCATCTAGTTTCACAAATGTAAGAAGAGAAGGGACAACTAACACGAAGGGACGAGTATGATTTTATTTGATAGATCATCTAGTTTCACCAATGTAACAAGAGTAGGGACATCTAACACAGAGGGACGAGTAAGACTAAGCATCATATATGCATAACTGCAAAATTCTAGCTAGAGTGGATCACTATCATCATAGAAAATTTAGGGAAGCCATTGAAATAAAAAAGAAGCCTAACAATATTAACAGAGACGATGGTTGGAAGATTAGAAAAAAATGGATTCCTAC
Source organism: Picea glauca (assembly GCA_000966675.3). Classification (NCBI taxonomy): domain Eukaryota; kingdom Viridiplantae; phylum Streptophyta; class Pinopsida; order Pinales; family Pinaceae; genus Picea; species Picea glauca. The sequence goes on from JZKD02S1673258.1 coordinate 411,421, forward strand.
ATTATCCACTGAAGTTGTTTTTGTTTCCATGTAACCTCCCCTTTATTCTCATTTTCCCCTTTTTTTTTCTTCCATGTTCTCCTCTTTTATTCCTACTCTCATTTTGTTCTCCCTTTTTCTTTTTTTTTCTTCTCTTCGCCTTTTCTCTTTTCTTAGCTCTTTTTAATTTTTCCATTTTTTATTACTATTCCCCTTTGCTTTAGTTATTTTCATTGTTTTTTATTTATTTATTATTTTTCATTTCCTTTTTCTTAAGTTTTTAATCTTATCTCTCTTTTAGGTTTCTTTCTTAGTTCCTTTTTATTTCTTCCCCTTCCTTTCTTACTATTTATATTTTTGGTTTCTAAATTATTTTTTCCTTTCATAATTTTATTTATTTTTTATAGTTTTAGTTTTATTAATTTATTTCTATGTTTAGTTATGTATTTTATAGGATATTTAATCATTTTTTATAAAAAAAAAAATTCTTTATATATTTATGTTTTAATTTTTGTCTTGGAGTATGATCTAAAATTGTTTTTGTTGGGCTAAGATCTTGTTTTCCTTGGAAGTAAGGACATGGTTAACTACCCAAAATAGAGAGGCATCTAGAAAGATTGAAATTCAACCCCCTTAAGTATTACTAGCAGGTTATTCAAGGTGACATGGTTTTCCTATATCCACATATAGCAACTAATGATAGTTGTCCCACTATTAATAATTAACTAAGTTATAATAGGTTTTCCCATATATATATATATATATATATATATATATATATATATATATATATATATATATATAATTTATTATTCATTAATTTATCTTAATATTCCTTTATTTAATATACTTTATTATTCTTTCTTTGATATAATTTTTAATACCTTTTGGTTATTCTTATTAATTATGGACTTTCTCTAAACATTTTAGGTTTTGGTATTTTTAGGAAATGGGTTCAATAAGTTGAAAAACCCCCAAGGAACTCAAATTATATAGACATAACTACTCAAATTTGGAGATCCAACAATTTCTCATCAGATTTCAAGTAAAATTAAACTAATAATATTACCAAAAAATATCCAAATATAAAATGTTTAGACTATGACTTAATTGTCATTTTAGATCAGATTTTCTTCATTCATTAAGCCTGACCTGATTCAAAACATTGATTAAAAAATCTTTTGGGATGGATACGGAAAATTTCTCTCACCATAACATTAATCAAAGATTTCTTTAAGATTTATTTTTATTATTTTTCAGCAATCAATACATAAAAAAATTATTATCATCTCCACAACTTCTTAAAGTTAGTTTAGAGTCAAAGAAAGTGTAGTTAAAAAAAACTTCCTCACTAGGGTTATTATCAAACGTTATGTCCACACTCTCATACTCCAGAATAAAAGCTATCATAGTGTTTGGTAAGGCCACTTAGTTTTGACTATCGTACATGTGAGTTCATATTAATAAATATAGTGCATATACAGTGATAGTATATATTAATAAAGGTGTTAGCTAAAAGTTTTATTTTTGGGGTTTTTTTTGGTTGAATCTAGTGATGTAAATTTGGAAAAAAAAATTATTTTTTGTTGTTTAAATTGTATTTCTGAATGCATAAATAGATTCAGTCTTTTGAAAAATCTCTGTGACACTCAAATTATACAAACTTAACCACTCAAATCTACAAATCCAACCATTCATAAAAAAATTCTAAAAAAAATCAAACAAAAAAATTACAAAAAATCAATTAAAAATTATAACGTTTAGACTACTACATTAATAAATATGGGTGCACTGAGTATATATTAATAAATATCATTCACATAAAGCAGTGAGTATATATTAATAAATGTGGTGCACTGAGTATATATTAATAAATATCGTTCACATAGAGCAGTGAGTATATATATATATGGCATGCAGTGATTATATATTAATAAATTCCGTGCACATACATCACATACAGTAGTCAAGGAAAGAAGTGGATTAATTTAAGCAAGATTGGGCACAACAATTTAGACATTGAAGACACAAGTGGATTCATTTAAGCAAGAGTGGGCACAACATTGAAGCCACCTATGAAGAGGAAGAACATGTCATAGGTTTTGGTGGTGGTAGGTGAAGTAACTTCCACGTGAAGGAGAGCTCACCGACCTAAAGTGAAGAGACGTGGTGGCAAGTTGCTCATGGTGGGAAGTTGCTCGTGATGGTATGTAGTGCACACACTAATCCTATCATTCATAGCTACTTAATTGTTTAATAGAACCCTCTATTTCATTACAAAGCGTTAAAGTAATAATAATCAGGGATTTCAGTCATTAAATAGTTGAAATAGTTCTCTTTTTTTTTTTTTAATTGTTTAAGATGACTTCCGCACAACAAATCTACTATTGACAGGCTCTAAACAATGCCTTGCTACTTGTTATCGAGATGGATTGGGCTAATAAATAGCCATACCTTGCCACTATTCACATTGTTTGGGGACAGATTATAGAGATGAGACCAACTTATTAATGTGGAAATTTCATTGCATATATGTGTTGTGTTTATTATTGAGGTGAATATTGATTTCTTATTCACCTTAATCACTTAACAATCTTGAAAAATTAATGAGGGGTCATGTTTATTAAAGTGAATTATTGAACATTTACTATTGAATTGACTATTTAATACCTAGCCTTTACTATTGAACTCACTATTTAATACTTAGCCTTGATTTAACAAATTTTGTTCACTTATGTCTCATATATATATATATATATATATATATATATATATATATATGCTTTAGGGTTTACCAAGTCTACATTTAATATCATGTTTTTACTTTTCATAAGTAAAAATCCATAATAGATAGTGTTATAATTCAACCATAAGTATGTGCCCCACATAAGACTATTAAAACGAGTTTTAAGTGGAACTTAATGTCTTAATGTCTTCCTTCATCAATTATATAGTTCAAATCTATTTGCTTTGTAACAAGAACTCAATATCTGCTTATCATTAACTATAGTTCAAATTTATTTACTTTATAATAAGTTCAAAGTGAATCATTTGCGGCAAGACAAATTAATGTAGTAGGTTTTGTTATCAATTTTGTGAAATAGTTCACTCAATAGATTATTATATTGTCAAGTGAATCCTTTTCGGTGAGACAAATCAATGTAATAGGTTTTGTTTTCAATTTTGTCAGATAGTATTGGGTAGAATTTGTATCTTGTATGTTGTATTTTTTTTCACTATAGAATTCTTTGACTAAACATTTTAATTTCTTACCATGAATTACTCTCTTACATTATTTTCATGATGTTAAACATCTCACTTTGTTTTCATACTTATGTAGGTAGGTATTCGCTACCATGTAGCCTTGTTAATAGTCGAAGCAAGATAGACTATTGTGTTGTTCCATCTTACCTTGTTTATTATTAATTCTTAAAAAAAAGTAACCACCCACTATGAGCGATATATAAGTTAACATAGAATAGCTTATGAGTGATATATAAGTTAACATAGAATAACTTATTATTAATCAATAATAGAAGAATAATTAGATCGATCGATCGATCTTCTTACAACTTTGGCATTTGTTCTATTTAATAATTGTTCAACATTGTGCGTGCCTTATATTATTCAAGAAGGTTTGAACTCAACACACATATACAAGTGGTGCAATGTATTTCCTTTATTGAGCTGACTACATGAGGGGAAGGATGCCCTATAGATGTTCATGCTACAAGACCCAGAATAGTGTTAAGGGTTCTCACAACTACTTGAGGTAAATAACATAGTTACTATTATTCCCTCGGTTCTTACCTGAGCTTCAGGTCTATGCCATGAAGGACAAAGTTTTCCTTCCCAAAGAATGGGACAAATATAACAATTTCCATTATCATGAAAACAACACTTTATACAGTTAAGCATTATCATGCATAGAATTCAATGTGTTGTGTTTTGAATGCACTTTCCCTAGTGACATCACTGGTTCCTTGAAAATAAAGAGAACCATTCAAAAATAAAAAATAAAAAGGATTGTCATCAAAATTCAAACTAGAAATTTGAAATCTATGGATCAAGAGAGATGAGAAAAATCACTAATAGATTGGTGACTATTATTAAAAATACAATTGTATTTGCATCAAGACTTGGTTCATAGATGAAGTTCACAGATTATAAGACATCAGTGAGGGTTTCATTCTTTCTGTGGTTTTCTCAAATGGCATGAGTCTCAAAGTGATGAGGTCGAGTGAAACTCCTTGGCGACTTGATTGGAATAGTTATGGCACCTAAACCCAATTAAGTTCGCATTTGGGGTAAAGCATTGAGACCATCAGTACATTTCTCTAAGCACTTCCTAATAATAATTATAATGATAAAAAAAATTGATAACAAAGTGCAAAATAATTCTGAAAGTTGCATAATTATGAATATTTTTCATACTTTTATTTGCTTTTAGACATGTATGAACATATGATATACTTTCTCATTGTATAGCTGAAGGATACAATACTTTTTTCCAAGGAGTTTTTGTGGACACTTTTTTGTTTAGGATGAATTTGAGAAGAATAGAAGATCTTATGGATCTGTAGATGGAAGGAAGCACTAGTTTTCCTCTCTCTGCTTCAAATTGTAAGTGCATTAGCACATTGAGAGTGTAATTTATTTAATTTATTTTCTTCTGGAATAGAAATGGATATCCAAAAAATCCAAGTGCAAAATGGTAAAGTAGGCAAAAAAGCATGGCTTCACTATCCAAGACTTACTAAGAGATCTTCTTCAAAGACATCTGTAATAAAAAAGATTTTACTCAACAATCCACCCCCGACATTGGAAATCTTACGAAGGAAACCATTTTAAAATAGTAGCCTTCAAGTGTTTGGGCAGTGGAATAGGTGGCCAATGCTTATCATGTGATTCATGGAAACATTTAAAAGAAGGAATGGCAATAAATATAAATCTGGAAACAATAAATAAGATTGAAGCCGACTCATTTTCTCTTATCCAGAATTATCTTCTATGATCCATGATGGATGCATCTCAAAGTTTTTCCATGGAAGTTACTTCTCTATTTATAATGGAAGAATCATAATAATTCATTTACATAGATATTATGATAACTATTTTTAATTTTATGAGGAATTGAATTAAAGGATGACCATGTAGATTTTTATTAATATGAAACATAACTTGACAATCATTGTGGGGAAGGATAGGCAGTAAAGAGAAGGCAATGCTTCAGGAAGACATAGAGGAATGATTGAACGAAATATGTTTGAATTAATAGCTTCATGAAATTCATTGGAAAGCTTGAGATTTGCAACTTTTATAGGTCCTGAAAATTCCAATAAGATTAAACATATCAATTCAATACTAAGAAAACATTGGAGGTATAGGATTCACTACATGTTGATGTTTTGGTAGTTGCGGGAGGTATTAACCTCCAAGTGTAACCTTTGTACTTAGATTAGAATATTTTGGAAGTAAGAGAACCATTAAACAGATGTGTGGAAACCCTAGAAGATAATTTAGACAAAGGAGAATAATAATAAAGAAATAAGAAACCCAGAAAGAGAAGTCAGCCCTGCCAGAAAAAGTCAAACTAAATTATATTTTCCAAAAAAGACAGATCGGCCCTGTGGGAAAAGTTCATTGGAAAAATAAGTATCTATAAGGTGAATCCTTAGCTCATTTGTACACTCACTCACTTAGCTAGTGTGCAAGTCTAAGGAGGAACTGCAGTGGCAGCAGGGTGAAAATTTGGAGAGATGCAGTTGCAGCTGGAGAGGGCGCAAGTCTGGAGGAATAGTGTAGCAGTATTTCTTGTATCTCTCTTGTGCTTCTCTTAGTGTAAGGTACGTTATCTTTGTATGGTTATTTTGTTGTTGTTGCAGCATTATTGTGGCTAGGGTTTATTTGTTGGTTCTAATGTGGACTTGCTGAAATCATTCTATCTAAAAAAAGGTTAGTGTGCTCGAGGGTGGCATAGTGAATGCCTACGGTTGGGTGACAATGATGTGATATTGTCTATGGTTAAATGAGCATACCAAAATTTTAACATGGTATCAAAGTTGGTTTCCTTCATAATAGTCTAACCGTTGGAAGGAAGATCCTCAATTTCCCCCATTGTCAAGGTCGTTGAGCACTTATTGAACTCACTAAGAAGGTTTCCAAAGTAGGGCACATCTCTTCCCCGAATCAGATCTACAAATTTCTGAAGCTGAGAAATTAGGGTTTCCTCATAAAACCCTAGGTTTGCAGTGCCAATTCCTTCGTGTCAATTGCAATGTCATTTGCAACACCAGTTGCGGTGCCAGTTTCCAGTTGCAGCACTAATTGCAGTGAAATTTTTTGTGCAGTATTGGGACTAATTTTTAGTTTTCCTAGTGCGCCTTACCCTAGCACATCTCCAACTATCTTCAAATTGCAAGTTGGATCACTTTGAAGTTTTTGGATTCGTCATTAATTGTCGTTGTTTCCAGAGGTATGTACTTGTATATGTTTAAATTGTATCATTATCTTAAGGGTATTTGCAGTAGAAGGGATCTTTTGTCCAAGAAAAAACTGTAGATCCATAGGGATCTCAGATCCAGTGCATTCAGAGGAACAACGCACTCCATGTTTGATTATTTTTATATGCCTCTAGTTGTTATGACATTACTATGATCTTATGAACATCTAGTTGTATTTTGATCTATTGAAGTTATAATTATCATACTAACCTTTGGTCAAAGTTAAATTTATAAGTTGACTCTAGTAAAAGTATTAGATTGATTAAGGTTGAGATTTTTGAGTTTATATTACCTAACTCATATTTATGTCAAGAAATCATATTGTCTTAGTACAAGGGACATGTTGGAGAGAATACTTGTCATCTTGAGTGAAGGAGACTCAGAAGAAAAGAAACAACACTTGTTCTTGAAGATAAGACTCTAGGTTCCATGTTTGATTAATTAAATTGATAAGTTTCCGATTTGCACATATCAAGTTTGATAATTGCTAAATTACTAGTTGTGACAACAATATTTGAAAGGGATTATTACTACTAGATACAATGAATACTTGGTATCATGTGAGTATTATTGATATAAATGCTTATTTTACTTGTTTTCAAGATGAACTAACATCTCCTCTAGGAGATACTTCTTGTTTTTATTCCAGGCAGGTCACCTTGGCAATGATATGATTATTACCATGAATTATATGTTATTCTTGTTAACATAGATATGTTCTTATGAAAATGCTATTATACTTTTGCTCTTGTTTCACTTGTCTCGAGCAGGCTATCTTATAACTTCCATGGAGGCTACTATGGAGGAATGATTGATCACAACACTGGAAGAGTGTTGTTCCTATTTATTATTATTGCACATTTATTTTGGCTCTTGTTCAAGGCAAGTCACAAGTGATAGCTCTGAGAAGGAGCTATTGTGACGATTGTTCTCGTTATTGTTTATATTATTATTATAAGAGTATTATTCTTGTTTATTGTTTTCCCTTGTTGTTGGTCTTGTTCCAGGTAGGTCACGGGTGATAAATCTGAGGGGATCTATAGTGATAGTTGCAGGAGGCAACATATTATATGGTCTCTAGTTTAATACATGGAGAAAACTACCCAGATAAGAAGTTGTATACTCGACCGCATACCAAAGAAAAAGAGGACGAAGAAGAGTACTTTTGTGAGATACTGAGTATCTCATATGGAGATCAATTGCAAGGAGAATAAGGCTCCAAATATGAATGAGAAAATCCCTCTAATGCAGTTGAACACTCTTCATATTAGGAATAGTTAGTATAGCTAGAAGGGACTACCCAGAATCGTTGTAGTAACCAAGAAGATACCAACATGGTCTAGTGACACTTTGTAGGATGCAAATATATATAGCATTGATGATCCATATCATGAGGAGCATATGGCTCCACCAGTGGTGAGGAAGGTGGCCCCACCAAGTACCATCTCAAAAGGATCTAGAGTTCAGAGGTATTCATCTCTCATGATCCAATAGGGAGGATCAGCCTCCCCATAACTGTTCATAAGAGACTTCAGAGGAAATCATCACATACAGAGGGAACAGATGGATCTGAAGATTATATAGACTCCAAAGGATTCAATCTTTAGAGGGAACATGGAGACTCAGAGTGAGCCTGATCTCAAAGAGAGACGGTGGCTTAGAGACTTTCATTCAGAAAGAATTCCTCATCATGTTCATATGGGAGAGAGAGATGTCTTCCAGGACTGACAGATAGGTACCATGAGTTGAGGAGGCTAGATCGAATCTTCAGAGTCTTCGAGGAGATATGAAATCTTCTAGGAAGATTCCCTTGCTTCAATATACTTTGCTACAGTGATAGAGGAGGAAGAAGGTCAGAAGGACTGGGGTATAGATCTTTTCCTTGGTTTCGATACTAGAATGGAAATCAGTGGTGACTTCCAAGTTGATATACAAGATCAAGCACGTTGCAAATAATAGTATAGATATGTACAAAGCTTGATTAGTGGGATAATATTACAAAGAGGGATAATATTAAGACGAGAAACTTGCTCTAATAGCCAGAAGAAGTGTACATAGAGCAGCCATAAGTTACATGAGAAGGAGTCTCATGTCTGCATATTGAAGAAGGATTTGTACGGTCCTAAGTAGGAACCCAGGGCATGATATGCTAGATGAGACAGTTTCCTGATGATCTTGGGATTTACCAAGAGAAAGAAAATTTCAACCTGTACTTCAAGGTTGTGGATGGTGGACCAGTGATACTACTATTATATGTGGATGACTTCTTTCTAACAGGAGACGAGAAGATCATCACTGATAGCAAGAGAAATATTTCATCATAGTTTGAGATGAAAGACCTGGGTATGATGGATTATTTCTTGGGTCTAGAGGTGTGGCAGAAACCGGATAATATTTTCCTGTGCCAAGGAAAATATGTTGTAGAGATTCTGAAGAAATTTGGAATGATGGATTGTAAATCCATGCCTACACTTACGGTGATGAATCAAAATTTATTGAGTGATACATATTCAGAGACAGTGGATGCTACCATGTATGGACATATGATTAGTTCGTTGATGTACTTAACAAACACAAGGATAGATATATTTTTTGCAATGAACACATTTAGTCAGTATATGGTTGAGTCGAGACGCGTTCACTTGATAGCAGAAAAACATGTGATGAGGTACCTGAAGGGTACAATTGATTATGGACTCAAGTATGCTTCAGATACTGATTCAGATTGGGTCGGTTGTATGGAAGACCGAAGAGTACATATGGATGTTGTTTTAGTTTGGGATCAAGAGTGATATCATGTTGTAGCAGTGAAGAAGTGAGGCTTTGGAAGCTGCTTGTAGGAGTGTTTGATCTCAAGTTAGAGGCGACTTATATTTCGTGCGACAACCAAAATTGTGTGAATTTTTTGAAGAACTCGGTGTTTCATGACAAGTCCAAGCACATCGAGATCAGGTACCATTATATCATATACATGGTACAAAAGGGAGTAGTAAAGCTCCAGTATGTCGCTACAGATGAGAAAATATCAAACGTGTTGACCAAGCCTCTGTCGAGAGTGAAGTTTCTGTACTTCAAAGACAATCTTGGTGTGGTCCAGAAGGATGTCCCTAGTAAGAGAGAGTGATGAGTTACATATGTGATTCCAAGGCAGCAACATCATCATGTGGCAATGGATAGCAGATGGTTCATGATCGGGCACTGATTGTGGCACCAGTCAGGATGATGTGTACGACTACTCCAATGAAAAAGTATGGTATGTTGAGTTATTGCTACTCCAGTGAAAATGTATGTTGCGTAGAGGGATACTCCAATGAAAAAGTCCAGTACGTTGAGTTACTGCTACTCTAGTGAAAAATTTTGGAACGCAGAGGGCTACTCCAGTGAAAAATTTTGGTACGCAGAGGGCTACTCCAGTGAAAAATTCTAGTACGTCGAGTTATTGCTACTCCAGTGAAAAAGTCTAGTACGTTGAGTTATTGCTACTCCAGTGAAGAAGTCTAGTACGCAGAGGGATAATCTAGTGAAAAATTCTAGTACGTCGAGTTACTTTTACTCCAATGAAAAACTTTGGTACAAAGAGGGATACTCTAGTGAAAAAGTATGGAACGTCGAGTTACTACTACTCTAGTGAAAAAGTATGGTGCGTCGCGTTACTGCTACTCCAGTGAAAAAGTTTGGTACATCGAGTTACTGCTACTCTAGTGAAAAATTCTGGTATGCATATTGCTACTCCAGTGAAAAAGTCTGGTATGCAGATTGCTACTCTAGTGAAATATTCAGGTACACATGTTACTAACTATGGCACCAGTCAACATGACCTCGCACAAGGTCAGCAGATTCCATGCGTTCAAGGCTGGTTAGTTACCCTTCTTTTCAAGCTGGTGAGCCAACCTATTTGGTTGGAGGTGCTTCCTAGACTTGGGCTAGATGGGTAGTGTGTGCACACTACATCGCCTAATCCTTGTGATTAGATGCCTGGTTATTGTGGACCAGTTGCCTAGTGTTCCAACCAGAGTTCTTTATGAACTATATGTCAAATTTTGTGTGAGATGATGACTTACTAGTTCTTTATGAACTAAATGTCAAATTATGTGTGAGCTGACGAGTTAGTAGTTCTTTATGAACGAGATTCCAGATTCAGTGTGAGCTGGCGAGTTACTAGTTCTTTATGAACTAGATGTCATATTTTGTGTGAGTTGACAAGTTACTAGTTCTTTATGAACTAGATGCCAGATTTTGTATGAGTCAGCGAGTTGCAGTTGATTGGGTAGTAGCGCAGTTCTGTGTAAAATTGCTCAATTGCATATTCCAGAGCTTGTGCGGCTATGATGGTGATACTTGTGACATGATCTATTTGATCATGAGATAACCTATATACCTATGCTACTTGTTACATGATATGTTTGATCATGAGATAGCTTGTGTGGTTATGGTGATGTTACCTGTAGACTGGTCTGCAAGACCATGTGAGAATTTCCCATGCCATGTGAGATGGATGGATGTGTTTGAGACCATTACATGAAGAAAATCTTAGTTAATACCTCCCTAACTAAGAGGGAGTGTTGATGTTTCAGTAGTTGTGGGAGGTATTAACCTCCAAGTGTAACCTTTGTACTTAGATTAGAATATTTCGTAAGTAAGAGAACCATTAAACAGATGTTTGGAAACCCTAGAAGAGAATGTGTCCCAACGAGAATAATAATAAAGAAATAAGAAACCCAGAAAGAGAAGTAGACCATGCTAGAAAAAGTCAAAGTAAATTATATTTTCCAGAAAAGACAGGCCGGCCCTGTGGGAAAATTTCACTAGAAGAATAAGTATAAATAAGGTGACGCCTTAGCTCATTTGTACACTCACTCACTTAGCTAGTGTTCAAGTCTAAGGAGGAATTGTCATGGCATCTAGGGCGCAAGTTTGGAGAGCTGCAGTTGCAACTAGAGAGAGCGCAAGTTTGGAGGAATAGTGTAGCAGTCTTTCTAGTATATCTCTTGTGCTTCTCTTGGTGTAAGGTATGTTATCTGTGTATGGTTATTGTGTTGTTTCTGCAGCAATATTGTGGCTAGGGTTTATCTGTTGGTTCTAGTGTGGACTTGTTGAAATAATTCTATCTAAGAAAAGGTTAGTGTGCTAGGGGGTGGCATAGTGAATGCCTATGGTTGGGTGACAATGATGTGATATTTTCTATGGTTAAACAAGCATACCAAAAGTTTAACACTACATTCACCACAACTAAATTTGGGGATGATACTTCTAGAGAAGCACAGGTATTTCCTAGGATTGTTTAATTGTTAAATATTTGTTGCACACCTTTGACATTGCATGGGCCTTAGAGTCCCAGTTTTTTAACACATGCTCTGATACCAAATGTAGCACCCTTCCAAAAGATGCTAGGAAATTGTATTCACTCATTAAATACATACACTATAAGAACTATGTTTTAATATAATTTCATTGATTTTCATTTCCACAACTCTATTACATTTGCTCAATGAGAAATATAAATAAAGGAATGAATTAAATAAGATTTTTACTCTAAGATTTAACCTTTTAACAAAAGCATAAACAAATACCATGGAAAAACACCTCCTCCTTGGTTTGTTGAAGCTCATTAATTGCAATGCAGTATGAAGATGCTTCCAAGCATTCATTTCTCAATTATTTTTTCCACTTTCCTAGAGTGAAACAATGGAATTATCCTCCCAACCAACTAGGAGCCTAGTCGGCTTCCTAGATCCAAGAAACCTTCGGTCTCTTGTCCCTCTGTGTATGTAACTCCAAGAATAGCAATGGACATATGTTCTAACCAAGATTGTCACAAGAAATCATTCTTCCAAGAATAATCCAACCTCTCAACATACTCCAACCTCTCAACCTCCTCCCCCATCACCACTTCCTCTTCCTCTTTATCAAGTTTCCACACCCTCTTCCCCAAGTCTCCTCAACCACCCTCATTATTATCCATCAACCTCCCCTATCTAGATTTTTTGGTAAAAGATAGCATAAAACTAAAATATAAATAACTTGCATAAAATAACAATAAATAAAATGCAATGTCGTTTTTCTCATGCTAGCTTATAAATTCAATGGACAATTTTCCCCTAAATGTACACAGCAACACACCAGACTCATTTAATTAATCATACCAACCATCAATCAAAGTCAAAGAAGATATTTAATGCTACTAGATATTTTTTGTATCTAATATAATTTATTTTGTCATTAAACCTTTCAATTAATTAGTTAATATAATCTAGTTTAATAATTTATAAATTAATTAATTGTACTAGTGTACATGTGTATGGTATGTGTGTGTAGCTAGTAGACACATAGCCCGCACATGTGATAATGATAAACAACCATTGTCTCTAGTGCATAGTTCCTATATGCTCACACCAAAGCATGCAGGACACCAAATGCATCATTAAGTAATTTTAATTAACAAAACTACAATAGTTCATCAATAATTTATCATTACACTTAAAATGTAAAAAGGGAATAAAAATGAGTGTTTTGGAAACAAGTGAGAAAACAAGAGTGGCACATCTAATCCCCAAGAAATATTCTCAACTAGCATTGAATCATCTATATTTACCGACCTACTTCCATCTTCCATCATATCCTTTCCTTTATTGGACTAAGTTGGAGCATCAACTATATTGACCTAACTCCAAATAGAACCCATAAGTGGAAGTGTCATACATCTCGACCAAGCTTCCCCAACATGCAACTAGCAGTTTCCATCACATGTCTAGCGGAGCCTGATTTCACACATCCCTCCCATGACTCCAAGTTTCGGAGGATACATAGTGGGAAATACCTCCACCCCTCTTAATAAAACTAGCATCAATAGGATACTTGGTGGGAAATACCTACATCCTTCCTGATAGAACTAGGTTCAACACCCTATATCGATCCATACTATGCAACTATTGTTCTTAGAGTTGCGTCATCAAAGAACCACTCTGGGTAAGTTGTGTGTCTTGTCAAAACCAAACTTACCATAGATCATAGAAATATTTCAAATCATAAATTAAATAATAAGTACAACAAATAGAATACATTACCTTCGTGATGTCTACGACATCCAAGTTACCTCAGCGCTACAGTCATTTGGCTATCCCATAGCTCATCAACATGTAGGTGTTGAAGAAAAATCTCCCTATGGACAGGTAGATATCCTCAAAGAGATAGACTCTTAACTCTAAGACAGAAAGTGCTTATCATGGTCACTGACTTCCTTTTAGATCTAGGTGGACTAGTGTGTGAGAAGGAAGGAGAAAAGAAGTACCTTTTACTGGTGTTTGTCCCTGCACGCTCCGAGTTGAGCTCCAATATTTCGCTCTTTGATAAGCCCTGTAGACAAACAAAGTACGACAACTTCCTACTCTATCAAGATTAGTCCGAAATAGGTCTATCTACTAAAGAGACAAATTCATGTGAGATTGAACACGAATTAGAAAGAAACAGGCCAAGCAAATTATATTAATGAGGACAAAATATTGCTTACAACCGTAGATTGATTGCAACAGTTTCGTCAAGTCCTCCTTGTCTACCCCTTGCTCAAAAGATCCACGATCTGAATGATGATAGCTTCACCGATTGCTCCATATGAGATCATAGGTCTCTTGCTTCCAAAATATCTTTGTTCCAACACCACTTATAAGATCATAAGTTTGGTGTGATTCTCCCTTTTCAATCCTCTTTCACCATGAGAAAGCTTGCTTATATAGCCTTGGAGAGGCTTTAACCACTTGACATATCCTTGGGGAAGTTGAGGATTTGCCTCCTTCAGTTGAGGATCTTCCCTAAGATCATGGTTGGACTAGGGATTCGAATCCAACTGCCTTCCAAGAATGAAAGGATCCTTCCCCCATTCATCTCAACAACTTAACTACTGCCCATAATAGGTAGCGCTCCCTCAAAAGGGCACTCATAGCATTATAATTCTCCCTAGTAGTGTATAGGGGAGCGCCAACACTCCTGAGGGTAGGAGTGCTCCTACAAAAGGGTTGATGCAGCGCTATAATGCTCCATGATGGCTTATTGGGGGGCGCCATCACTCCTGAGATAGTTATAAGGGAGCGCTCCCCTCCAAAAACTTAGTTTTTTGAGTGTTTTCAGATGGAAAAAGGTTCATGAGCCCAGTTAACCTTTCCTCCTCTTATAAATCAAGTGTTTGACATGTGCCAAGTGTCCTCCTAATGTCGTTTACAAGCACGACATAGGCATTATGGCAGTATGCTTCCCTGACACTTGTGACACTTGTGAGCAAAATGCGACACTTGCGACCTTTGTAATGAGGACACTTGCGACACTATCAAAGTGAGTATTTTTTATGTGTAACAGATTGCCCCCCAAAGTATGAAGTTAGAAGACAGGAACTGATAACTGAAATTCTTTGTAGACTTTCAAGCAAGGGTATAGACGCAGAGAACCTGACAAAAGCTGCACACAAACATCCAACAAATATTATGACATGTTTCAAACCCAAGGCAGRCATACCTATGCTTGGGTGATCAAGACTTGCAAGATATGGCCGCCATAAAATACACTGCGGATCCATAATTGTATTGATAAAAAGGTATAGCCACTGAAAATACACTGTGGATCTATACTCCCATGACCTGAACCGATCGTAGCTATGAATAATACACAGTGGATCTACGAGATGACAAGACATAGCCACGACCAATACAAAGTGGATCTATGTAACAGTATATGTGTCATTGTTCAAAAGAAACTCCATCGCAACCTGGGAAAAGTACATATCAAAGTGATCACTCAACCCAGGGTCTTCTTACTGATCCCAATGTAGTACGAATCTAACCATGTGAATAGATGTCTTGATGTCGAACATGGCAGAAACCACTTGATTACCGGTCAATTATGTAAACTATTAACAAGCACGAGGGAGATCACCATTAATGTCAATGATTCCCAAGGTACTCTAGTACATTCCAACGAATGTGAATGGATGAGTTGGAGTCGAACATCCGTGGAATCATCCGATCAGAGGTCAATGATGTAAACTCATTGTCGAATGTGAGGAGGCCTTCCATTGAGGCATGCAGGTCCCAAAGTACTAATTGGTTTCTAAGTCTAGTTCCTGGATAATGTATCGAAGTCGAAAGGAATAGACTCGTCGAAGAAGGGCCTTGATGTATCCCCCATCAACAACATGAAATGGACATGGAAATTTAATTGGTAGATCAAATGAACATGGACTGACACGGGTATTGAGACAAGATATTTGTGTGATGGCTGACTCTCGAGGCAGATACTTCCCTTGAACAGTGAGGCACAACAACAGAAACATGACATGGACCAAAACTTGACGATGCAGTGGATGTTGTGACTTACATCAGGTGACCCAAAGGAGTGAGAGAAACTCAAAGGATTGGCTCAGTGCAAAGGTTCAGCGGATTATAATTTGCGCAAAGACAAAGTGTCGTGTTCAAGGGCGACTCTAAGAGTTACTGGGTAATGTTCTCAAAAAACTGCTTGGCCTGCTTCTTTCAATTTTTTCCCCCATCCAGATAGATGAGTACCTCTTTTTAATTTAACGAGCTTGAGGAGGATAACACATGCTCGATAAAACTCACCTTCGATAAGTTCCTCTTTCTTTGTTTAATGAACTGGAAGAAGTAAGGGTTCAATCTCATATGGGCCTGTCGATGTTTTGTTTAGCGAGTCCAAAGACAGAAAACTCGAAGGTTTTTCATGGTTATAGAGTCTGGAAAAACACTTAAAAGAGAACTCTCTCATTTCATTTTTCGTAAAGTAGTCTGACGAGACCGAAAAAGAGATAAACTATCGCTCAACAGACGTTTTCTTCAAATACTTTAACGAGCGTGAAGAGAACAAGGTCACTCGGTAATCTTTTCATGTTTAGAGAGTCTGAAAAGAACTTAAAGATGACTCCAATGTTGTCCTTTTTCGTAATGTTAGTCTCGCGAGGCAGAAAAAGAAATAAATTATCACTTGAAAGATTCCCTTTCAAACCGTTTAACGAGTGGGAAAGGAAGCAAGATCACTCGGCAATCTTTTCATGTTTAGAGAGTCTAAAAAGAGCTTAAAAGAGACTCCCGGGGGTTCCTTTTTCGTGTATCCATACAGGTCCGAAAAAAGAGATAAAAGTTTACCTGGATGCATTCTCATGTATTTACGAGCACGAGAAAGAACAATGACTAAGCTCGGTATGCCCCCATATTGAAATCTAGTGGCTTAACTCCAGAATGATCAGCAAAGGCTAGAGACATGCCCTCCAAGATTCAATTCATTCACTGACTTTAAGTTTGTCACCAATTTATGTAGTAGATGATAAAAAGGAGAAGGGTGGATGAAAAGAAGGTTCAAGAGAGGTGATTGTTTCATTTTTTAACGAGCTTGACACAGGAAAAGAACTATGCTCAAAGCCTATGTTTCATTTTTTAATGAGCTTGCCACAGAGAAGAGAAACTATGCTCGTGGTTTCTTCCGGATCATGGCTTCCAAGAGGATAATTCTCTGGAAGGGTACCATGTCAAAGGATAAAATGTGGTCATGGCCTCCAGGAGATCTTCGCTGGATGGAAGATAATCACTCGAGAAGGGACACATGTCGAGGGTCGTGATAGGAGTAAGGAGATTAGGCTCCAATAATCCTACCAAAGAAATCACCATGTCCACTACCGGATCCAAATCGTCAGAAGTTGAGGTCATGGGAGACAACACCACATAATTGACATGCGGCGGGGGTGATACTGTCTGCATATAAGAACCACTTAGGGAGGTAACCCAGTCGGGGCCGATGAATGAAAGTTGATAAATAGTCACAATTCTTCCATCGTGAGGGAAATATATCACACGGAAAAGGGTGGATACAAGAGCTTTCATAGAATAGACATAATCCCACCCAAGGAGTAAAGTGAAATCCAAGGGGTCTCGGACTACCATGACATCGATAAAGACAGTTTTCCCTCCCAAAGTTACAAGAAACTGAGGAAGGATCCCTAAAGGTTGACTAGTTCTTCTGTTAAAAGCTAACAGATTCTGTGTAACCGGTGCAAGTTGTGGACAACCCAAAGCGTACCAAGCAATAGAAGACAAAATACTAATGGATGCACCTTCATCTATCAGGGTTTGAGGAACGTCCTGACCACGAACCTGTACTATAATCTGGAAAGGAATGTGGGAGGGAAGACGAGGTCTAGTTAGCACACCCCAATCAAAAAGGATGGCCTCATTACTTGGAGGGGGTTTCGCAGGAGAAGGAGGAATGCCCCCCGACACGGTAGAGTCTATATTAACAAGAAAAACATGGGCAGTATCGGGTTTACTCTCTAGAAGGGGAGTAGGATCGAATGATGATTGGATCGGATCAACCAATGGTGGACTTGGATAGACCACTTTAGCACTCTTCAAAGGAAGAGTGGGACTGACCGAGGATGGAATCGGATCAACCACTTTGGCACTCTTCGGATGAAGGGTGGGACTGACCGAGGAAGGGACTGGATCAGTCACTTTGACATTCCTCAATGGAGGAATGGGATCGACCGATAGCGAAACTGGATCAACCACTTTGGCACTCTTCAGAGGAAGAGTGGGACTGACCGAGGAAGGGACTGGATCAGTCACTTTGACATTCCTCAATGGAGGAATGGGATCGAACGATGGTGAAACTAGATCGACCACTTGAGTTTCATTCTCCAAGCGAAGAATGGGGTCGACGGGTGGAAACGGATCGACCACTTTGGTGTCACTCTTTTGATGAAGAGCGGGGCTGATTGATGACAAAACTGGATCAGCTACTTTGGTTTGTTGTTCAATCGAGGAGGAAACTATATTGACCACCTGATCAACTGGACTGACCGAGGATGGAACCGGATTGACCAGTCCATCAACTAACGATGGGTCGGAGGAAATATAACGATAACCTTTTGGAAGTTGAAATTTTTCCAAAAGAGAAGAAGCCTCATCCAGACGAGGACAAAGGTGAGAGTAATGATCACCTTTACATAACATGCAAGGGAACTTGACAGTTTTCTTCTTCTTACCAACCTGAAAATCACTAGTTGACGGGGTATCATCGACATGACCGATAGAGGTCGATGACGTGGAGGACCATATTTCTAAGACCTGGGTAAGACCGGGGCAATCCCTCAGAAAGTGGTCACCCTTACAAAGGATGCAAGGGAATTTGGGTTTTGGATTCTTTATTTTAATCTTGTTGACCTCATCAACACTCCCAGTACTATTAATAGTAACTAGTTTCTTAGAGCCAACATCTGATGTTGTTGGGGCCTTTGTCCTTTTCGGGTTCTTCTTCTTCTTCTCTTTTCGTTTCTTCTTCTTCTAATCAACCTGGCTACTTGCTTTAGAGCTTTCACTAGGAAAAGAAGGATAAATGGAAGGAGACTTAATGGGAAAAGAAGGTGAAAATTCGATGTGAGGTTGATGTGTGGGTGGTGTACCGACATCTAAAGTATTAGGTGCAGTTGAAACATTGGGAGGATTTGGGATCATTGGAGTGGGGAACAACCAAACTGGTAATCCAATAGTGAGTCCTGGAAGACTCAGTGTGGCAACATATGGAGGGCCAAAGTTTCCAAATGAAGGAAAGTTATAAGGTTCCCTAGGAGAAGGGGTTCCTCCATTGGTACTCCCAGGATTCGATTCCATTAACACTAACTCGACCTAAGGTCCACTAAGTAAAACAAACAACACACGCTACGAATCTAAGAAGCAATCAATCAAACAAACCTTCCTACGATGAAACCACTAGTTGGTGATGAAATCCAACGTCGTGAGATCAAAATAGGAAGGGGCGGGGATAGAGCGGGTGGATCAGTTACATTGGAGACCTGCTTAACGGACTTACGCCTTAGTGCAAGCTTCCATGCAGTAATTGTGGATTTACCCTCCAAGGAGCCCGAGTGATTTTGACCAACGTCTATTCCAGGTACAGTGAGACTTCCCTTCACCGTCACCTTGTGTGAGACCCTAAAGATTGTGGCTACTAAGGTCACCAACTCGTAGTCATCCCCTGGGTGGGTACAGTCGACAGTCCAGTCGAAACGTATGGGAAAGATAACAAGTCTGAAATCAACTTGAAAGGCTCCCACACATAATCGTGGGTATACCTTCCAGTGACCCCCAATATACGATCCAACCACTGCAAACAGTTGAACCACGGAGGGATAATCTCTGTAACTCACCCGAATGTGACCTCGTGCGTAACCCCTGTGTGAGAGGGGGATCCCAACAAGACAATACGACAATTGGATTTGACTCTCCCTACCGCAAGATACTAATTTTGTTTGATAGATTTGGAAAGTTATCCTTTCAACCTATTCCAAAGCCCTACACCTTAAACTAATGTAGGTTTTCTAACAAAGATGTAAAAAGTCTGATAAATTTTAGTTAAGCG
>JZKD02S1673258.1:433651-492587 GCA_000966675.3 Picea glauca
TGACGTTCAATTAAGAAAAGTATGTTTATTTTTATCATGCCTTGCGTCTATTATGCATTCACCACTTAACTTGAACTTGTATCCATGTACCAAAATTCTACATTTAAATTTTCATGTTTGAACAATTCTCGTAACTATCATAATTATGAACATATAACAATAAAATAGCTTTATACAACACATAAATAGGTTCGGATATACACATCTCAAATGTTTATATTACTCTAACTAAGTACAAATAGTTACTAAGCGATGAATTACTAAAATGATTAAAATCAAAGTTCTAATCTAAGGTCAAATATGGAGCGTTACAAAACCTTACATCCTTCTCATTAAAATTTCCCTTCCCTCGTCATCTCTTTGAATTCCCCATTTCATTCCCATTGTCGTCTTTCCACTATTGTTAACTTCACCAACCCCCACTTTTTTTTTTTGATGAAAACGGTTATGTTGCATTAGTCGGCACTCTGGCCAGCCGGAATCAAAAAGTTACAAATTTGAAGAAGGTTGGTGACCTCTAACAGTGCTTCCAACCTTCTTGTGAATGTCTTGGGAGACCATTTCCCTCTACTCCTTGATCTAATTCGATGATATGGCAAGGAATGCATACATGAGTAAATTCTCACAAATTGTGAGCATAGCAAAAGACAAAAGCAAAGCATTAAATCGAGGGGGCTGAAATTTTCCCCTTAATGTAGGGGTCCAGCTTTTTCTGAGATCCTAAAGAAATGTTGGAGGCCGCCTCCTTTTCTCTACGCTCTTTATTGGTCTTTCTCCCTCGAGTAAGGGGTGGAGACGGGACTGTATTGTCTTCAGGTTCAGAAGTTCCCCCAGAGCCGCTAGAGGGGACTGTAACCACCAGTCCTATGTGGGCAAAGGGTGGTTCTAAAGCCCGGATTTGTCTTGCTGCTTCTGAATTTGGGGGGGTGGATTCCGGAAGGCTTTCGTCTGCCGGCGGATCTTTCTGGTCTGCTGTTTCTTCTGGATCTGGGGCTTCATCTTCCTTCAGCGCATCAAAGCTGTTTTTATTTTCTAAAGTTGCCTCTGCTGATTGAGTGGCCTTTGGGGCCTGGGCTTGTGGACCATTTCGCCTTGATTTCCTTCGCCGATTCAGTACGGGCTGAAACTCATCTTCTTTGACTGGACCCGGCTCCTCATAGGCTTTGGGGAAGCTTCTTGCGAAATGACCGTAATCATGACACCGGAGGCACTTAAAAGGAATCTGTTCGTAGTCCAGCTCTTGGATATGGCACCAATCCCCCAGGGAGAGCTTAATGGCTTCCGAAAGACCTTTCTTGAGGTTAACCTCAACACAAATGCGAGCGCAGGTAAACTGGTCCCCTTTTGGCTCTGCCCTGTCCAGGAAATGCCCAAGCTTATTTCCAATGTCCTTCAGAGAACTTTTCCCCCAGAGATGCAAGGGAAGGTGAGGCAGCCTAACCCAGACATGGGCTGCGGTGATCTCGGCTTCGGGGTTGAAGTCCAGAGTCCAGGGGGCTAAGAATAGTCCTCTCGGTCCCAAAAAATAGGTTCCAGATCGGAACACTAGATCATAGTCCTCTTTGCTCGCGAATCTGAAGACAAAAAACCCCCTGCCTATAGCTAACAGAGAGACGCCTCCCTGTATCAGCGGCTCCCAACGATCAATCGTCCATGCCTCCACCGTTTTGGGGCTAGGCCATAATCCCGTAAACTTTCCGATGAGGGCCTTGTCTGCTAGATGGAGGGCAAGCTTGCATGGATCCTCTGGAGATAGCTCCAGAGAAGGGATCTCCTCCATCCTCTTAACAAACTTGGACGGGAGAGAAGGCTTGGATTTGGGTCCTGCTGAGCGGACCAACGCTTTGAATGCTTCCAATCAGGCTTTCCCTCTCTCGCCATTCATATCTGGGGCCATTGTATCAGGTCGTCGACCTCCAGCAAGTTCAGTGGCAACGACAAGCACGCATACACAAAACTTCACCAACCCCCACTTTACTCCACCTTCATCATAATTTTTCATATCTCACTAACTATAAAAAAAAATTAAAATTAAACCTACTTGATCCTCATATTTCATCCAATATCTTCCCTATCCATCATCATCCTTTTTAATCTTACCTCATCCTTTCTCTCTTTTAATACACAATTCAAAACATTGATCTTTTAAGCCAACCTCTCTCTTTATGTTTAAAGAGAGCTTTCTCTTTAAACATAAATCAACCTTTCTCCTTAACATAATATCCTTAATAGTAAATAATAAAAGAACTCTCATCTACGTCATATGCTTCTTTCTTCCTTAAATGCCCATTCAAATCAACGCATAAAAACATAACATAGTTCTAAATCCAAAATAAAAAAATGATTAAATATTAGATAGACATACACAGAGAAAAAAGAATGACATTAATTAATGTATATTGTATACTTGTGACATGCAACTTTCATCTTATACCCAAGCTCAACATATAGATATCAAGAGATCTTAATTCCATGAATAATCTACAACATTTTAAACTAATGTATACGCATTTTCTTCACCAAGCTCTTAGAACATTCTTTTAAAAAACAAAATTATACCTAACCTACATGTGCGATAGTATGTATGCAACAAAATTATACCTAACCTACATGTGCGATAGTAAGTATGCCAATGGTGGATATGTTACTCTAACAACTCATTAATGCAACCTATACTAAATTAAAATAACCAATTACATACAATGAATGTGACTAAAGAAAAATTGAATGGATGTCTTTGTACTAAGATGTGACCAACACCTCTTTAGAATAACTAATTACCTGCAATGAATCTAACTAAAGAAAAAGTGCATGGATGCCTTGTGCTAAAATGTGACCCGGGAACTCTTTAGGTGCATCGGATTCTAAGCCAACCAATGTCTCACACATGCATGAGAGCCACACATTAATGCTCTAAAGTGTGGTTGTGTCATAGGGTGAAAAAAACATATCACTTCCAATAAAGAACTAAGGAAAACACATGCCCTGTTTATAAGAAAGGAAGATTCCTCATAATAGCGTAGGTTAGTATCTACCTAACATCAAGTCAGGAAAATACAATCCCAAGAAAGAGCCACAAACATGATAATACAAATGTAGTAAAGGAGAAGTTTTACTCTCTTTTAATTTTCAAATGTAAAATTAAGGGCTTTTAAAAGATGTAGAAGTGGGATACTTCAATGAGTTGTTAGAATTTAAGGGTTAAGATTTTTGGAAAATAAGATTTAATATGTATAATATATTTAAATCTAGATTACTTTCATTTAAAGTGTACTAAAACTTATAGTATAATTATATTTATATAATTAATATGTAGATGTTATTGATATAGATACATAGTGAGAAGTAATGGTGGTTTCTGGTTACTGCAGGTGCACTCGCATTTTCCTCCTTAGCTAGTGCAGTCCCCTCTGTGGTCGGTCGGAGCTCTTTATCAGCTAGTGGTCATGAGACTTTGTTCCCTACCCTCAATAGAATTCTACCCCTCCAGGATCATGGAAACATATGATGAAGAAGTCGACTACACGTTGGATCCATCTGAAACCCTACATTGGTTCACACTAGGTGGCATCCCACCCCTGTTTCCACCAGGCACCTGTCAACAACCGATGTGGCATCGATTTGGGGGGAGCATGCATATGACTCTGCTCCCTTTCTCCCTTTATCTCTGACTTCGGTACCATTTTTCAGCCTCTGATCCTTTTTCTTAGCAACATCCCACAAGCAGCCACTCTTCTGAGACTACTCCCCTGGGGATTCAGTGCGCATATCAGTTGGTATCTCTAGGGCTAGTGGGTTCCTTGTCGAGTGTGGGGGTTTCTAATTCACCTCTTTCCATGGATTCGCCTCTTCCGAATACTCTCCCCTGGGACTCCCCGGCTCCTACTATCCCTAGTTTCCTTCTTGAAATCCCTCTTTTCTCTCCTTCCTGCAGGGGTCCTCTCCTAGCGGAGCTCGAAGTGACATCGCATCCTATTGGTGCACACAGCCCAGAACCCGACTTCCTGGGATCCATATTTTTCTCCAATGCAGGCTTCATGCTTCTCACTGAATCATTCTTAGGGGGCTCGCATGTGGGTTTTATCACCTTATATCTTCCACCAACAAATTTAAATGGGCGGGATAGTATTGGCGATGGAGGAAGAAGGGATTTAGATCCCCTTGGTTCAGCTGAGGGTCAGGACCCTCACACCACTAATAGGCGCTGGAAGAGGAATAAGTTCATAGGGGTCATCTCGGACTCTGCGAATCTCATCCTGGGTGAAGATCTTTCTATGGCAGAAGTGGTGGAAATGGCGGATAAATCAGTGGTGGGTAAGGTCTATGGACGACATTTTAGTGAGAAAACCCTTAAGGGTTGGGTGGCCTCTACTTGGTGGTCGGCTCAAACCCAACCTCCCCAAATTCGACGCCTCTCATGGGGCCAGTTTCTGATTGTCTTCTCAGAGGAAGTACAGACTTCTCGGGCGCTTTCGGGTTGTTGGACCATTGATTCCTCCCTAGTCCTGCTAAATCTTTGGGATCCTACATTCGACGCAGTCATCGAGCGTATGGACTCCTTCCCAATCTGGGTCTATCTGCCAGGTTTTTCGCCTCACCTCTAGTGAATTAAAGTCTTTCAAGCAATTGGGAACATGTTGGGCACTTATTTGGATGCAAAATTCTCTTTTAGGGAGACGGGGGAAATGGCATTGGATCGCATCTTAGTCTCTCTTAACATTAGGGGTGGCCTGTGGAAAGAACTTAGCATTACAGATCAGGGTCGAACCAAGGCTCAAATACTCAATTATGATGGCATCCCTTTCTATTGTAGGCATTGTCATGCTCACGGGAATATATTAAAATATTTCCCATTGTCATTCTGTGGGTGTTCTTACACTTCTCAGCTCCCCTCGTCTGCGACTCATCTGGGAGGGCCATCACCATCAGATTCGGCTTCACCCTCTACTTCCTCTACTTAATTCTCTCAGCACTCTCCAAATAGTACTTTAGGGGGGGATCTACAGTCTTTGGGTGGTGCAGCAATGTTCTTGGGTTGACTAGCTATTGGTCAAGAATCCCCACAGGCTTGGGAGCGGGCGCCACTTCATCCTCAAGGTAAATTTCAGATGCCCTCCTTTGAATCTATTTTGAATTTACACTATATTGTTCCTTTTTCAATTCTAGATCCCCTTCGGGCTTTCAAATTCCTAAAACTAGACAATCCCCCCCCCCCCTTATAGCCCCTCTGCTCTTCACTCCCTCTGTGTGCCAAGCCTCAGACGTGCTTCCCTCTTCCCTCCCTTGCCTCTCTCGCTCTTCAGTCTACCCCCCCCCCCTCCTCAATCAATCCCCTCTCCTCTAATTCCACCGAGGACCCCTCCTCTAAATCCTAGGAGGAGACTTCCATCCTTATCCATCTCAGGAATAGGACCATCCTTGGCCCTCCCCCAAAGGATATTGGGCTTGGATTAGATCCAGAAATTGGCTCCCTTAAGAGAGGTCGAGGGCGTACCTCCCTACTTTCCAAGCCTCAATCTCAAGCTCGACTTGGTATTGCTTCTGGATTTAAAAATTCCATTTTGGGGTCACTTAGAGTTGTGCATGCCCCTCAGAAGGTTTCCCCATCAAACTTATCTGCTTCAATTGTAGGGGTTTGGCGAGCCCACACAAGAAATCTTCCCTCAAACGGTTGATTACCACTCAACAACCGGATATAATTTTTTTTCAAGAAACTTTGGCAGACTTTATTATAGCTTCTTCCACCCTAGCCACACTACTCCAAGGCTAGCATTTTGAGGGTATTGATGCTAATGGTAGATCAAGTGGTTTAGCTACGGGGTGGCACACCATATCTATCAAGCTATTAAGCTCCTGGGCACTCAACTCTTTCCTAGGGGTTGATATTTTCGTGGAAGGCTTGGGCAAGGAATTCAAGATTTTGAACATCTATGGGTCATATCTGGAAAGGGCCCCCTTCTAGGAATCGATCTTCAAGCTCAAGCTAATTGTAACATCCCAGGTTTGAAATCCCATTTTAAATAATGTATTGTTACAATGTTGAGAGGCCAGAGTGCCCAAACAATTATTAAAAGGCCAATGTGCCCAATTCATGTAATGTTTTCTGCCATCATTAATAATAAACACATTGTTGGTTGCTAGACGGACAAGGACTAGAGTTATAGGGGGCTATGATTCTACAAGAGAGGAGGCTTGAGGGACTAAGTGTTTATTCCTATGTTAATTACCTTTTTTCCTAAGGGATGGAATCAGTTACGTGAGATTCTTAGGAATGGCCAAGAGGTTCTTGATTCCCCACGAAGTTACTTAAACCCGCCTCTGGTCTGATGGTGGGGTTCGACTGATGGCTTGTTTGTTGGTTTTCGTATGTTCATTCATTTCCCTCATGCACTCCCATACATTCATTTTACCCATTCATTGACCCATCCTAACTTATGCCTTGGCTTGGGAAAGGTAACCAAACTACTGAAGAATTATCCACGGTATGGTGATCTGTAGTGGTCGCTGGTGTGATCCAGTCATGACCTAGTGCATGCATGTCTGAGATGTGTTGGCATGTGCCCTGTTTTTCTCACAACTGCAAGTCTTGAGAGTTCCAGCATTGAGATTTTGGACCAGTTGTGTTGGAGGCCCTAGTACAAGGAGAGGGACTACCTAAGGGACTGCATGCCAGAGAAGGGTGGAGGTCCATTCTCTTGGGCGTTACAGGATGGGTAGAAGAGAGATGGGTACTTGGATTGTTGTGGGTGCTGGGAAACCTGTGAGAGCTTGAGAGTTGACTAGTTTGGGAACCCAAGTACACTCCAGAACCGTCCTTGTGGATTCATAGCCCTAACTCAGGGGCGACATTGTTGTTGATATTTGGAGCAGTGGTGTCTATGATTAGGTGGAATGTCCTTGATCTACAGCCAGTTGGTGTCACCTTTTTATAAATATAAGTGCTCTCTATTGTGATATTATTATCTGTGTATGAATGTATTCTGCTTTGTATTTTTAATTATCGTTTAACTAAATCTTAGATTATTCATGCTTGTTGGATATTGATGTGCATGCCATTAATTCTTGTATCTTATGCATTCTTATTAATTAAAGAAGGTATCGGTAAGAGAACGTAGTCCAAGGGTGGGCTTGAAGGTAGCATGCCCCGGCCTGTGGGTTCTTGGGTATGTTATAGTTGTTGGATCATGTTGTCATTGATGCCAATGGTTTGATTATTTGGGAGATTGTTGGATCATATGTCATTGATGTAAATGGTTTGGTTTGATTGATGTCAAGTAATTGATTGATATGATGCCCTTGATGAGAATGATATATGTCCAAGTGGAAACCAATCGATGCAAAGATGAATCATTACTGTCTTATCATGGCTGATAAGGTGCACAAATGGATGAACTCCAAAGTGGTCCCCTTATGGTGAAATCCCTCACGGGAAGACGCTTTATAGATTGGGTTATCCTAGAAGAACGGTTGAAGGACACATGCTTGCATGTGGAATAACGAGATGAAGATCAATGAAGTTGTTGATGAAACTATCCTAAATGGATAGTGCTTGTCATGCCATTTCCGGTGGTATGTGGAATGTCACATAACTCCTAACGGTTTGAGAGTTATGGCCTTATGAAGTTGGAGGACCCCCATATGAAGGCTTGAAACCCCAAAAGGTCAAAGAAGTAAAAGTGCTTGAAAAGAAGAAATCATTATTTAAATGATAAAGTAAAGTGACAAAATCAAGATGGATTATTTAAATGATAAAGTAAAGTGACAAAATCAAGAAGGAATATTTAAATGATAAACTATTGGAAAACTTTCTATTCATGGAAAGTAGTTAACCCTAAAATAAGGAAAAATAGGTTAAGTAACCTAGAAATGGGTTAAGTAACCTAAAAATGGGTTAAGTGACCTAGAAGATGAAAGTATAAATAAGAAGCTAGGATCTCTTGTAAAATGTACATTTGGTGAGAATCCTTGTGGATCAATGGAGAGCTTCTTGTGAATATCTTGTGGAGTATTGATGGAGAGCTTCTTGAGAGCATCCTATTGATGTGGATCTCTTGAGCATAATTGAAGATATATTCTGAAGAAGAGAGCGAGAGGGGGATCTCATGAACGCATCAAAGTTTCGGCAATGTCGGAGATCTTGACGGAAAAAGTTTTGGATTCACATAAACCCTATTTTTTGATGTCCACGCGGGTTGTCTGTGTATAGGGTGCGTGTACACGTGGGCTAACTGTGTACAGGGAGCGTGGAGTAGATAAAATCATGTAGATTTTTGTTTGAGCTGGTGCCAAGCTCTTGGATGATGAGGCAGGTTCCATATTTGCATTCTATGTCCTCAAATCTATCACTGAGACACTGGTATGGTTACATTATTGTCTTGATAGATACTAGTGTTTGATATGTTGTGAATGCTTAGGGAATTCTTGGTATGGCTTCTATGATGTGGTCAGTTTGGTTGATTTGGTTGATAGAGTGAGCAGCACTCTTGTGATTCAGTTGTGACATGATTGCTATGGTATACTAGCTATTTATACATGATTGAGATAGCATTCATATTGATTTGATGTGGAGCATGAGAAAGCTATTGGAGAGCTTGGATGTGTTGTGACTAGTTCTGGTTCAGTTTGGACAGTGGAAGACAGAAGGGTTCTAAGCATATGAAGAAAATAAAAACCCTAGTTTCTTAGAAGTAGACGCCTGTTGCATTATACATTGGTCGCATTCACACGCGGGATGTAGTGAGCCAGGGCGCATTCACATGCGGGCTGAACTACTAACATGTCGCGTACCTATTGACAGATTGATATATGTTGAGGATTGTTGCCTCATCTCAGTTGGTGTTGAGAATGCAAGCTGAGTCTTTCATATAGAGCTGGTTCTCTTATAGAAGTGTACTATATTCGGTTGTTGCTGATAAACCCCAAGAATTGTAGTCCGTAATAAAAAGAAAATTGTACATACATCTTTTGTTCTTTGTGTTCATTGTGATGATGACTTGTTGATGATATATTGTTGATATATGTTGCTGATATGTGCTCACATCTAACTGGTTATAAATGACAGCAATGGGTAATGAATAAATGTTGACTGCTAATTGATGAGTTTTGTGCAAGAGGGAAGTTTTGGGAAAAAGAGCCCCACACTCATTCACCCCCCCTCTAAGTGTGGTAGGTGTGTCCAACAATAGTTTGGTATCAGATCTTATGGTTGAAACACCAGGTCGATATGGGTTGGGTCTGTTGGTCAGAGTCTCGTGGTTACAGATTGAACTCTGACCGTGGAGTTGAAAAGCTCAGGAGGAATGGCTTTGTAGAATCTACGCAGGAGATAGAATGTCAGAGACCCGTGGTAAGGGGTTCAAAGGATCATGATCGTTCCCCTTCGAATCCGGGAGCGATCGCCACTATAGGATCAGGAGAGATCCAGGATCGTTGGATCGGAGGACAGAGAACAAGGGTCGTCCGATGAAAATGAAGCAAGGGCTAAGGTCACAGCCGTCATATCCCATTGGAGAGTGAGATCAACAGACAGGAGGCATTGTAGGTGTTGTTCCTGAGTTTATACTTTAAGTCTCTAAAGTATACCGTCAAGGCATCCAAAAATATAGAGAAATCTAAGGATAGGAAAATCAGTTATACAAAAAAGGGCTATGGATGGTTCCTTGACTGTCTCTGTCTAGCTTCCCAGTTTTCCTAGACAATAATATCTCTTTCAATTACAACCCATTAACGTTTTAAATCAACCCAGTTATTTTTTGTCTGTAAGATGGTGTTAAATAAATTTAAGGCAATGCTCGTTTGATCTGATAATCCAGGCTTGATATTGGGTTGTCTTGTAACTGGAACATTCATGAGGGATAAAGACTGAAAGGATAAATTCTCGTGTTTTCTTTTAAGGGTTCGCTATTTCTACTTCAAACATATAAGAAGAACTCCAAAACTTTGAACTAATAGTATGATGAAACTAAAGGTCGTTTCTGGTATCTGAGTTAAATTTTAAAAAGGGGATATGCATGAAATGAAAAGAAAACATAAAGTTGCCAAACAAGGTAAGGCATTAATTAAAAAGGAATCTCACTTTGTGACAGAAGAAGAAAATAGTTAGAAAAATCTCTTAATGAAGCATATGATATTGAAATCTAAAACATTTACAGGGCTTGTATCTTCCGATAGCCGATACAGAGGAAAAGTTGTAAACGATTAAATTGCAAGAATAATTAATCACCATAGTAGAGGTTGTACTAAATTGTGGTTAATCATTCATCGGAGATATATATAAAAGATATGAAACAACAGAGAAGCACATAACTCAAACTTGACCAGATCTAGAATCTTCAATCTGTATTTGTATTAATTCAAAAAATATCTTCAAATTCTTCTGTACAATGCGCCTCAAAAAAGCCTCTTTTCAGTCTCCTGAAATTATACTTATACCAGATGACCCATGCATTGATGGTTAGTGATTTCCTAACTCCTAGGGGAAAACAGTTACAAAAATGAAAACCTCAAACCTTTGCATGATTATCTTTTATTCTCCTATTGTTGTATAATATAAGTTTTCAAAATGATACTTCATTGTTTTATTGAAGTGTCTCTGTCTTTCAACCCAATACATTCAATACATTTTTCAAGAAAGTGTACAAAATTTCTAGGAGGCTCTGGAAAATCCTTTGCTTCAAATAAATAAAATTTTCTCTTAATTTTTGGAAGTCGTTCTTCAATCCCCTTACCAGCAAACTTAATTGATTGAAATTTTAAGTTTGGCTTCACCAGCCACCTGTCTATTAGGGAAACATCCATTTCCTTTAACTGTGAAATTTCCATCTGAATTTCATTCAAACCCTCTTTGAAATTCAACTGGTGTCTTACAATGTTTATCTGTCATAATTGCCCAGTGCAATTATCTCTTCCAATAACTAATGATCCCTTGTCCAACAAATCAAAGATTTCTTCACAATCGTCTTTGATTTCTTTGGATATTTTCTTGTTTTCTGCTATGTTGGTTTCCCACACTTTGAGCATGATATCGCCTTTGATATGCTCTGTGACAGAAAGATTTGGAATTTTTGATACTTATTCATTTTTTGAACATACAACTTCCTTTTCGAAAGTGGCCCTTATTGCTTTAGCTTCTTTTTCTTTAAAAATAATATTATCAAGAGCATTTCTTACTTCTTGAAAATAATTTTGAGTAATCTCTACTTGGGAGATTACTCTTTGTTGCTCGGATTCTATCCTCATATGTACTTCCAGTGACTGGTCCTGAAAAACTTTCAAATCTATAACCTGGCCTTTCATTGAATTCACTTTAGCATGTAGTTGTGTTACTGATTCTTCTTGCCGAATAACCTGTATTTGGCTAGTCTGCATCCTCTTGTTCATCTCATCTAGAATTGACTTAAGCGATTGAATTTCTTTCTTTTCGGAAGATCTGGCCTGCTCTAGACATTTATTTATTTCTTCTTTGATATTTTTCTCGGTATCTTTTAGTTGGTTTTGCAACTGGACTATCATGTGGTTACTATGTTTCAACCTTGTTCTCATATTGTCAACGATGAATAGATTTGTCATTGCTAGAGCTCCCATGGAGCTCACTACCTCTATAGCGAAATCTCCCTCTTCCAAGTTTTTCCCATCTACCAGCACCATGTGTTTCTTTACCATACCACCTTCTCTCATATACATCTCTTTCTTTAATACAACCTTCCTCTTTTTACTGAAGAAGTAATCGAAGGGAGGTATTTCTTCTCTGGAGATAGGGTCGAGGTCACTAGCATATATGACTCCTATCTGAGGGAGCCCAAAAGTAGACTATAAAGGGGTCAAGGAAGTGATGGGATTACCCAACTCTGTGGATTTTATTTCCCCCATTGTCTTGTGGGTATCAGAATGAATAGTAGATGATGAAGGGGGGGTAGATTGACTGGACTCGGGAGGTGTCCCAGACCTTCATTCTATTTCTTCTCCTGAATTCTCCATTTGTGGGATTTATTTGTTTTGTGAAGATCCTTCGGCCCCCTGTGGATTTTCCTCGATGCCTGCTTTATCCTGAGATTTCTGTCTAAAGCCTGGGGGGATGTTTTCTTGTTCTGGAGGAGGTGTTGTTGCTTCGCCCTGCTATACCTTGGGAAACCACTTCATCTGTGTATCTGGAAGGTTAGAAGACTGGTTTTCAATTCGGATGGTAATTTCGGTACCCTATCTAACACCTCCTCATAGGTTTTGACCCCTTTGAAAATGTCATCGCAAGAGGATTCCTCAATTTCAAACGCTTTCATGCCACAGTGAGCCATGGGGCTTCCCACTGTTTGATAAGGGTCGTGTTTCATGTATTCGATATCCACCAACTTGACCTCCTCTAGAGCTATAGCTTCAACCTTGGAATGACCCAGGTTGAGTAGTGAAAACCTTCCAATCTGTACGGGAACGACTGGCCAAAACTTTATTTGAGTTGTCTTCAGTTCTATCCCAATACTGCCTGTTATTATCTGATGAGCTACCTCCCTACACACCAGTTTGTCAAGGAGGAATTTTGGAAGTGCATGAGGAGGGATAGAATATCCGAAAACTTTGATATATGATAAATTCTCCTCAATAAACCAATCGACAACTACCTTGAGGTTTCTTATGACCGACTCTGAAATACGGGGGGTGCACATCCATACAGCATCTGATGCACCGGTATCACCACGAAATGAAAAACTTCATAAAAAGAATCATTAGCATTTTCTTCCCACAACTTAGAATGATATTCATGAATAGGTTCAGTGCAGGTTGGGTTCCAACTCCAATTCATCAAAGGGAAAGGAGTCGTGAAACATATAGCGTCCATGATATATGTCGACATGTAAAAGGCTATTGGTCGGCAACTGGATCTCGCAGTTTGATACTCCATAACCTCCTTAGCTAGGTTATCTGATAGAATTTTGTTCCAATTGAAGTTATAGCCTTCAGTTGGTTCATGTAAAAGGGGTACCCATTCTGCAGGGAAATGAATAGGACTTTTCTTCCCGAAAAGTCTACATAGCATCATGGCCACATAGACCATGTACTCATTCAATGAGGTTGTGGCATAAATGTTATGGGTGTCGGCCCTGAATTTTGTTGGGTGTCTCCACCAGTCTTTGATTATGTCGGGGTATGTTTGATCTGCCTCTGTGCATTCTTTCCTTTGAAATTCACTTACAAACTCTTTATTATAAATGTACTTAGAATTGGGAGACAGTTTGTACTTTACTTGTATATGCTCCAGTCTGAAAGAGTCGATGACGACCCCTTGGCTATCCAAAATTCTTCTTGTCTGCATGTCTATCCTCTCTAAATCCCAACTGATCATATCATTGTATGTCATGAGTCGTGGGCACGTGGATACTTTGTGAAGTTCAGACTCTGCTATGTCCCGGAGTTTGTTTTCAGAATCATCAGGAAAATTCTTGATTTCGTAGTCCAAGGTTTCGAAAATTTTCCTCCATGATTTGATGGAATCAATGGCATGCAGTGTAGTATCAGACACGGCATCTCCTTCTGGGCTCGATCTTTCATCTGCTTCTTCACTTTTCTTAGGTGCCTTTCTAGGTGCCATAATGTTCGCGTTTAGACTGAAAACCTGTTTGCAGAGGAAAAATATATAAGCCTGGATAAATGCAACTCACTCTTGCTTGTAAAAACTAGAATGAAATTCGAACTATTGAATGTTTATTAGCCTTTGTCTTGTCTTACGATGAGTGTACTGTTACAGGTGATAAGGAATTAATGTGTTAATGAGGAAGATACGCCTGGAGATACGCCTTCATATCAAAAATATATCCATTTTTCCGTTATTAATACTGTCGCGTATCGGCGATTTCAAACTCGAGCTTCGAAAGGACTTCTTTCAACAAATCTCGAAATCTGAAACGCGAAAAGTAGTTTAGTCATTATTAATCTTGTTTTAAACTAACTTAATTTTGTTTTAAACTTTGTCAAAAATTCACGATTTCTCATTTTGGAATTTCGGGGATCCTGTACCCAAGAGGTATGTCATAAGAAAACCCTAAATCGCGAAATCGCGATGGGATTAATTTAGGCACTAATCACTCGTATTAATGCTTTAATTAATTGAGGTTAGTGATTAATTGCTTGTTTTTAGAAATTCGGGGATTGGGTGCTCGAGGGTCGACATTTTGAAAGAACTTTGACACAGGAAAACCCAAGTTGCGAAAGTTTAATGAATCGTTGATCATGTTTAAGATTTTAATTAATCACGACTAAAAGATACTTTATGAAAAGTGCGTCGGGACTTATAGCACACACTTTTTTTTTATCTTTTATTACTTTAATATAAATCCTTTTCAGGATTTCAGCACTGGGACTCTGGAGTTGCTAACTAAAGATCACACCTCACAAAAAGTTGAATCCTGAAACCCAAAAAAAATTGAAAGACTTTTGACTCTTTTTTAGGACTAAGGGTGGCTCCAAGACTAGAAAAAGGCGAAGTTTCAGGTTAAAAGGGTAAAAAAATAAAATTTGTGTCAACATGAGGCTCCATCTAGGGATCTTGTTTCCTTGTGGGACGAGAAGAACATGTAGACCAGGTGCCTTCATTGGGTAAATGGGGTCAATAATTAAACTTTTTGAAACAGACCAGGAGAAAAAATGAAACAGAATTTTAGGACTCTACATTTGATTTTGAAAATTCTTCAAAAATAAAACATCCTATGTTCTCGAGTTAGGTTCTCAATAGATTTCCTTTTCGGAAACTGACATCGGATCTGTGTAAGATAATCAAAACCAAATTAACCATTCTACCAGGTTTCACCTAATTTTGTTTGCATCAAGGTAAAGTAATTTCAATGTGTCAAATTAGGGGATCCCAGAAACCTATAATGTGAATCCAGCTGAAAGAAGAAAAGTTACCAGAGCGTCTTGTAATTCATGTATAACAGCCTTATCAGATATAAAGATATTGCTTCACTGTCAGCGAGCCTGTTCAGTACCCTGGTGAAGTTATCAGACTTCCCATATTGAATTTCCTTTCACCACTTTAGTGTTTTCTAGCATTTAAATGCTAAGATGAGAGCAATCAATATAATGAATTTCTTTTCTTCATCTTTTTGGACTAGATGGGGGCAATCAATATTGAATTTCCTTTCACCATCTGTCTATATATATTTTCTTTTAATATGAAGTGGGGGCAATCAATCAGTATGTAATATTCTTGGGAAGATATATGCTTGAATTTTTTAACAACAGAGGCATGTCAACTCACTTAAATAGCTCTAGACTAATCTTCTCTCTTGCCTTCAAACTTCATCGGCTTCAGGGAAATTCTTGAGGGAAACTTCTTGACATATTTTTATGGAATTTCCCTGAGCAAAACCAATCAATTTATTCCTGTTAGGAAGGCTAATAAGGTTAGGATTAACCTAGACATACTTTTGGTTCAACTAAAGTTAAAGAACTATAAACTCAACCTATTCTCGTTTTTGAAGGTTTGTTTGAAAATTTTCAGAACCAAAGTGATACATTTATTTTCTCATGGAACTTATGATAAAACATTCAGGGTCAAGAGAGAAGCGAGCTTTACCATGACTAGGGGGAAAGTAAAGGGCTTCAGAAAAACTACTTCACACATGACCACTCTTAAAGATTTTCTTAATTAGTTTTTATAACTTTTCCTTAAGTCCACCTTTCTTTTTTACTTCCTTATTTTGAAAATTTCCAGTGATAAAAATAGCATCAATTGAACTAATGATTTATTCATTTGTATCTCTCAAGGTAATTTAGCTTGAGTTTTCAGAGCAGAATATCATACCTTGGTAACTCCTATGTTGCCGGCCAAAAGGCTATTAATTTATCACCTTTTTCTTTGGGAGATATTTAATACATTTACCTGTGCTCGTCACCTTTTTAGCATCTCTAGTCTCTTGGTTGGTCAGCGACTTTCCTGCGAAATAAATTAGCATACTAATTGTCAGGAAATATTGTGAATAAAAATTTTATATATATATATATATATATATATGGAATGGAAAACTTACCAAAGGAAATGGAACTATAAAGTAAGCTTGAAAACAAACCGGTATGTACAA
Source organism: Picea glauca (assembly GCA_000966675.3). Lineage (NCBI taxonomy): Eukaryota > Viridiplantae > Streptophyta > Pinopsida > Pinales > Pinaceae > Picea > Picea glauca. The sequence continues at coordinate 449,719 of JZKD02S1673258.1, forward strand.
TGAGATCAAAAAAACATTACTGTATGAAGTGTTTAAGGTATCGCCCATTTCCAGGGGCGATGAGAATGTCTCCATCGAGATTTTCTAATAAAAAATCATTTTTTCCCTCAGAAGCCGAAATATTATATGGGCCGGACCAGATTGGATCAAACTTGCCATGTTTACCAGTGTCTTCTTTCCTGGCTTCCCATTTCAAGACCAAATCGCCAGGGAGGAAATCTCTATCTTTAGATTTTCGATCGAATAAGGCCTTCATGTTATCCTGATATATCTGTAACCTTTCATTTACTTCAGCCTGATTTTGTTGAACTTCAACCAACTGGTTTATCCTCCTGGTAACGTCATTGGGTTCTTCATTTGAATCTTGTCATAGTTTCATTACGGGCAGAGCAAGATTTATTGGTAAAATGACGTTGGTGCCATATACCATCTGAAAAGGGGAAATCCCAATTTATCTTTTGGTACTTATCCTGCTATCCCATAAGCATATTTTAAATAGATATGCCATGATTTCTTATTTTCAATCAAAACCTTTTTTATCACAGTAATTAGACTTTTATTAGATGATTCAGCTAGACCATTGCCCTTTGGATAGTAAGTTGTGGAGTGTCCTAATATGATTTTATATTTTTGGCAGAAGCTTACCATGGCCATTGACTTAAATTCTTGGGCATTATCAGTGACTATCTTTTGGGGACAGCCAAACCTAGATAAAATATTTTCTTCTAGGAAACTGATTACTACTGAGTCAATTTCATTTCTCATGGGAATAGCTTCCACCCATTTAGTGAAGTAGTCTGTAGCAGTTAGAATCCACTTGTGTTGTGCGTTGGAGTGTGGATGAATTTCTCCAATGAAATCAAGCCCCATTGTTGAAATGGAGCTTCAGTTTTAACCGAAACTAAAGGTAAAGTTGGGACTTTCTGTTTGCCTGTAAACAACTGACAAGGAGTACAAGTTCGGAATTTAGTGTTTACATCTGTGAATAATTTAGGCTAGTAATAGCAGGCTCTTAAGATTTTATAAGATTTTTCCCGCCAAGCATGGTGTCCTCCGCACACTCCCACGTGGAATTCATCTATAACCCTTTCTATTTCAGCCTCGACTAAGCAACTCAACAGGAAACCCAAGGGGTCTTTCTAACACAATTTACCATCTATGATAAAATATTTTACACTGTGTAACTTCAGTTTCCTAGTTTTAGATAGGGTTAACTCATTGGGACATCAAAGGGTCAGTAGGTAAGAAATGATATCATGATACCCGACTGAAGTAGAGAACTTGTCTTGAATCTCAGTTGTGGGTGCAGTGACGTCAAGCTCATATGTTTCTAGAAATCCTTCATTCTCTTGCAGTTGATTTATCCCAAGTGATTTTAGATTTGATTCGGCTAGCAATTTGGCCAAACCCTGTCCTTTGATCATTTTAGTTGGTTTGACTTCCAGGTCGAACTCCTGAATTCTAGCCAGCCACCTGCCTCTTCTTTCGTCTCTATCTGGCTGCACCAATATATCTTTAATAGAACTTGAAGGCACATAAGCAATGATGTTTGAGTGCAATACCTAGGTTTTGAAATCCTTGAGAGATTTTACCATTACATAAGCTTATTTTTCCAATATGTCATATTTCATCTCAACATCTCTGAGACTTCTACTAAAAAATGCAATTGGTCGCTCAAAACCTTCCTCATTTTTCTGTAACAATACCACTGTGATTGTATGTTCAGAGGTAAAAGAAAAAATCAAAAACGTTTTTTGTGTAATCCGGTCTTGCCAGGACTAGTGCTTCGCTTATTACTTTATTGATACGTTGAAACGGCGCTTTGTCTTCGTTTGTCCACCTCACTTCAATGTTCTTTTTAAGCATATCTGTAATCAATTTTACAATTTCGACAAAGTTAGGGATGAATCTTCTCAAGAAGTTTATTTTTCCTAAAAAAGACTAAATTTCTTTTACGTTTCTAGGAATATTTATGGTATATATTGCCTCGACCCTTTTGGGATCGATTTTGATTCCATCTCTAGACACAATATGACCCAAGAGTTTACCTTCTTGCATTGTGAAATGGGATTTCTTGGGATTAAGTGACAAACCAAATTTGTGACATCTCTCAAAAGTTTGTTTGAGGTGTGTTAGATGTTCTACATCATATTTAGAGAAAATAGTCAGGTCATCAAAATAGATAACGACGAACTTATATCTTTTTCCCATGAAAGCGATATCCATGGCTCATTGGAAAGTTTCCCCTACATTCATTAAACCAAAAGGCATTTTGTCGTACATAAAGGTACCCCAAGGGTAGTGAACGCAGTTTTTTCTTTGTCATCTTGATGTACTACAATTTGATTGTAACCTAAAAAAAAATCAATCATAGACATTATGTTAGCTCCAAGTACTTTTTCTAAAACATGGTCCATCTTAGGTAATGGATAATTGTCCTTAAGTGATGATCAATTTAGGTTTCTAAAATCTACACATAGCCTAATCTCGCCATTTTTCTTTCTCACTGGGACTAAATTGGCTACCCACTCAGAATATCTCAGTGGGACAATGATTTTAGTGTCCATGAGTTTTTTGACTTCTTTTTCTATTATCAGTAATAGGATAGGGTTAATCTGTCTAAGTTTTTGCTTAAAATTTTTTACACCTGGTTTCAAAGGAATTTTATGTTCCATTATAGTAGTGTCATAAGTTCTCAATTCGTCATAAGACCAAGAGAAAACATCTTTATATTATCTAAGCAACTCAGCATACTTACTTTTTATTTCGGGAGATAGATATTTGGACAATTTCACCAACCTAGGTTTTTCTTTGGTACCTATATCGCAATCCTCAACCTCCTATGGATGAGGTTGTAAGGTAGAATTCAACGAGATGTCAACATGATTAAATAGCCTTTCTAAGGGGATCAAACCCTTAGGTATCTGATTATTTTTTAAAATAAGCATCTGGTGGTTAGTGATTTTATCTTGAAACTCTTGGGGGTCTTTGCCTTCCTGCATGATCCAAATAGGGTCATTTTGGTTTTCTTGGTCGGCATGCGTTTCGGAAAAGTCATCTACTGTCTCTAAAAATTTCCAGAGTTGTTCATCTTCCTCAAAAACCTGCCAATGTTGTATGTTATTCGGTATGGAAGGCCTATGTCTCATTAGTATATGGTATTTTAATTTGAAAGCAGTGGGAGGTGTGAACGTTGAAGCTGCTTTGGCTAATGCATCTACCTATTGATTTTATGCTCTTGGAATATAATGAACATTAACAGAGGAGAAAAATTTTTAGATTAGATCCCAAATGTAGTTTCGATAAGACCTTAACCTAGGATGTTTGGCCTGGTATTGATGATTTACCTATTTCACGATTAGCTCTGCATCACCAAAGACTTACAATTTTTTAATTTTCATTCTCCTAGCATATTCCAATACTAACACTAGGGCTTCATACTCGCATACATTGTTAGTGTGGTCAATGTTCCACTGTAATCTATAACAGAAAGGGATGACGAATTTTTCACCAGGTGCCACAAAAAGTACCCCAACTTCGGCCCCAAAATAAGATGAGGCACCATCAAAAAACATCTTCCAAACACCAGTGCTATATACATCCTATTTTATTTTCTCTTTTTCTTTTTTATTTTATGTACAACTTTCCTCTATAAATACATCAATATCGTCATCGATAGATAAAATACAATTGCCTAGATCTTGATCAACAGTATAAACAGGGTAGTTGTTTTGGTTATGTGGGTCACTTACCGTGAATGCTAACCTCGTTTCTCTGTACAAATGCGTGAACTGTACTCCAAAGACCGGGATCGTGGCATACGTCATGTCGAGTTGGAGGGATCCTCTAAGTTTAGCACCCCAAGACCTGGATAAGAGCATATCGTACTTCAGGGGTATATCAGTGATGACCACATCCATTAGAACGCCTTTCGCAGGAATCTGTGCAAGATTAACGACTAAATCTTTTATCATGCCTATAAACTTAACTTTTCTTGAATCGAATGAATATAAATCTCCATAAGGTCTAGTGATTTCAAGACCAAGTCTATCCATAATGGCTTTAGGCATTACATTGTGAGAGGCTCCAAAATCTAACATGAAATTATAGGGCAGGTGATCGTGCACAGTTAGAGTGATACAGAAAGGGGCAACGGTATCTTTGGCACCTTTGAAATGTGGGTTGAAAATTATGTTAGGCTTTTCATCTTCTAAATTTATAACACCGGCCTGACTTTCATTTTCTGAAAAACTGATTAAGTTGGCGATTTATTTCCTGTAAATTGGATTTTTTGACAATTCGACAAGAGGTATAGGGATTTTGATTTTATTAATTTCATTTTCCAAATTAAAACTTCCTATCGTTTTGTCAATATCTATGGTTTGGGTTTCTAACCCCTTCTTTTTAGCTTTCCTTTGTTGTGAGGTTTTAGTTTCAATTACAGGGACCTCCGTTTTCTGCGTGTTTACAACTGATGTTTCCGCTGACTTTGTCTTGGTAGGCTGTGTGTCAGTGGTTTTAGTTCTTATAATATGTTTTTCGGCGTTTTTTGAAACTAAATCGTCTGTTTCACCCCTTGGAAAAATATTTTTCACCAGGGGAGTTGCGAGGCTCTTGTTTCTAGGCCTTAGATTGTACTATTGGTGGAGTTCGGCCATTATATCGTCTGCAATTCCCTGATAGGTTAAATATTCAATAATATCGTTGTTTTTGTTATTTTCAGATCTATCTTTTGTAGTTGCAAATCTTTCATAATCTTGCCTCGTTAAAAAAGGTTGTAGGCAGTCATCACCAATATTATTAATGTCTTCTTCTAGCTCCTCAAAATCGTCCACATCTTCTCCTCCTATAAATTTTTTTTCTTTTAAAGGGGGTTTGGGTTTTTTGATCCTCATTCTTAATCTGTCTTGGTGGATTTTGAGGGTTAGGATGCCTTCTGAATTCCTTTCTGGGAAAATTCTCATTCTTCGATTGATATAGTTCCATTCTTGAGATCTTATTTGACAACTCCTTGAGTATTCTCGCCATGTCATCCATTTTGTCTTCTGAAGATCTTCCTGATCCAGATGGTCCCCCTTGATCTCTATATCTTCTGGTTTCTTTGTTTCCATTTTCAAATTTGATTTTCAACTTTCCTGATGCCATCATGTTTGACTCAATTTCTAAGGCATCATCTTGCATCTCAGTGAGGTCTGTCGATCTCCTCTCCCTCAATAACAGGGAGAAATCAGGGTCGAAATATCCAGTGAAGGTTACTTTCGCTGCAGGTTGGGAGGGTTTGACCTCAGCTGGAATTTTATTATACAATTTATTGAACCTCTAGGTGAACTTGAGGACTGGTTCAAAGTGTTTCTTTCTTAGAGCCCCAAATCCAGTTAGATAATAGAGATGGTCTTTACTTTCCCCCCACTGTCTAATAAAATCATTTTCAAGTTCCTCATATGACGGTATGGATCCTGCTGCTAGACCTCGAAATCAGCTTCTTACCTGACCTTCAAAATTTTGAACCAAGAGTCTGGAGTAGACATCTTCATGTTCGATTTCAAGGATATTGGTGAATTGGTCAAATAAATTGGTGTGTTCGACTGCAGTCAAATCACCTTCTCCTATGAATTTCAGAAGATTCTTCATGTAGTTTTCAGGTAAGTCATGGAGGGGGACTGGGAGGACTAAAGGAGCATATATAGCAGCCACCTTTGCAAAGATTCGAGAGGGTGGTACTTGGCCTCCTGCTCCTCCTCCTCCAACCCCACCTCCAACAACACCTCCTCCGACCACATCCATCGATGATTTAGAGGTTGTGGCTTGGAGATTATGAGGAAGGGTTTCAGGAAATTGGTTATCAAGGGATAGGAAACTTGAGGAAGGGGAACTAGGGAAAAGTGGACTAGTTTCCTCAGACTCACCGAGTTAACATAAAGGAGAATCAATAGGATTCATATCGAGAAAAATAGGATGATCATAGGAATTCTGAGAGATAGGAAAATGAACTTTGTGAAGTGAGGAAGTGTCAATCGAAGCAGGAAGTGATGCGAATATTTTACCTCTATTGGTGAAAGAAACGGTTTGGAAAATCTCAGTTTTAAAAGTAGGCGAGACCAAACCAGGCTCAAGGGTTGCAATCTTATTGGTAGGTAATCCCCCCCAAGGAGGTGGGGTATTCGATCCTTCAAAAATACCTCTAGTGTTCAAATCTGTAATTTTAAGTTGATAAAACTTATTTGTCGATGATAGAGTATGTTTAAGATATCTTCGTGATTTAAAAAAAAAATGGATCAGGAACAGGCGAAGTTTGTTTGTCGTCTGGTTTTTTCCTGGTATTCTTTCAGTTAAAAGACAGTTTATTTATCATGGAGTCACCAAGTGAAAGATAAAGGTATCCTTATAAGGTTTTCAATCTTTTTTCACTATCAAAGATAGAAAGTGTCAATGTCATTCTTCCCAGGGAAAAAGCTTCATTTCTTCGCTCCCCAGCAACGACGCCAAACAGATGTAGTTCCTGAGTTTATACTTTAAGCCTCTAAAGTATACTATCAAGGCAACCGAAAAGATAGAGAACTCTAAGGATAGGAAAATCAGTTATACAAAAAAGGGCTATGGTTGCTTCCTTAACTGTCTCTGTCTAGCTTCCCAATTTTCCTGGACAATAATATATCTTTCAATTATAACCCATGAACGTTCTAACTCAACTCGGTTATTTTTTGTTTGTAATATGGTGTTAAATAAATTTAAGGCAATGCTCGTTTGATCTGATAATCTAGGATCGATATTGGGTTGTCTTGTAACTGGAACAGTCATGAGGGATAAAGACTGAAAGGATAAACTCTCATGTTTTCTTTTAAGGGTTTTCTATTTTTGCTTCAAAACATATAAGAAGAACTCCAAAACTTTGAACTAATAGTATGACGAAACTAAAGGTTGTTTCTGGTATCTGAGTTAAATTTTGAAAAGGGGATATGCATGAAATGAAAAGAAAACATAAAGTTGTCGAACAAGGTGAGGCATTAATTAAAAATGAATCTCACTTTGTGATAGAAGAAGAAAATAGTTAGAAAAATATCTTAATGAAGCATATGATATTGAAATCTAAAACATTTACAGGTATTGTATTTGTTGATAGCCGATACAAAGGAAAAGTTGTAAATGATTAAATTGCAAGAATAATTAATCACCACAGTAGAGGTTGTACTAAATTATAGTTAAGCATTCATCATAGAGATATATAAAATATATGAAACAACAAAGAAGCACATAACTCAAACTTGACCAGATCTGGAATCTTCAATTTGTATTTGTATTAATTCAAAATATCTTCAAATTCTTCTGTACAATGTGCCCAGAAAAAGCCTATTTTCAGTCTCCTGAAATTATACTTATACCAGATCACCCACACATTGATGGTTGGTGATTTCCTAACTCCTAGGGGCAAACGATTACAAAAATGAAAACCTCAATTGTTTTCATGATTATCTTTTATTCTCCTATTGTTGTATAATATAAGTTTTCAAAATGATACTTCATTGTTTTATTGAAGTGTCTCTTTCTTTCAACCCAATACATTCAATACATTTTTCAAGAAAGTGTACAAAATTTCTAGGAGGCTTTGGAAAATCCTTTGCTTCAAATAGATAAAATTTTCTCTAAATTTTTGGAATCCGGTCTTCAATCCCCTTACCAACGAACTTAATTGATTGAAATTTTAAGTTTGGCTTCACCAACCACCTATCTATTACGGTAACATCCATTTCCTTTAACTGTGAAATTTCCATCTTAATTTCATTCAAACCCTCTTTGAAATTCAACTGGTGTCTTACAATGTTTATATGTCCTAATTTCCCAGTGCAATTGTCTCTTCCAATACCTAATGATCCCTTGTCCAACAAATCAAATATTTCTTCACAATCGTCTTTGATTTCTTTGTCTATTTTCTTGTTTTTTTCTATGTTGGTTTCCCACACTTTGAGCATGATATCGCCTTTGATCTGCTCTATGACAGAAAGATTTGGAATTTTCGATACTTCTTCATTTTTTGAACATACAACTTCCTTTTCGAAAGTGGCCCTTATTGCTTTAGCTTCTTTTTCTTTAAAAATAATATTATCAAGAGCATTGCTTACTTATTGAAAATAATTCTGAGTAATCTCTACTTGGGAGATTACTCTCTGTTGCTCGGCTTCTATCCTCATATGTACTTCCAGTGACTAGTCCTGAAAAACTTTCAAATCTATAACCTGGCCTTTCATTGAATTCACTTTAGCCTGTAGTTGTCTTACTGATTCTTCTTGGTGAATAACCTGTATTTGGCTAGTCTACATCCTCTTATTCATCTCGTCTAGAAATGTCTTAAGCAATTGAATTTCTTGCTTGTCAGCATCTCTGGCCTTCTCTAGACCTTTATTTATTTCTTCTTTGATATTTTTCTCGGTATCTTTTAGTTGGTTTTGCAACTGGACTATTATGTCGTTACTATGTTTCAACCTTGTTCTCATATTATCAACAGTGAATATATTTATCGTTGCCAGAGCTCCCATGGAGCCCACTACCTCTATAGAAAAATATGCCTCTTCCAATTTTTTCCCATCTACCAGCACCCTGTGTTTCTTTACCATACCACCTTCTCTCATATACATCTCTTGCTTTAATACATAATTCCTCTTTTTACTGAAGAAGTAATCGGAGGGAGGTATTTCTTATTTGGAGATAGGGTCGGCGTCACTAGCATATATGACTTCTATCTGAGGGAGCCCAAAAGTAGACTGTAAAGGGGTCAAGGAAGTGATGGGATTACCCAACTCTATGGATTTTATTTCCCCTGTTATCTTGGGGGTATCAACATGAATAGTAGATGATGAAGGGGGGGTAGATTCACTGGACTCGGGAGGTATCCCAGAACTTCTTTCTGTTTCTGCTCCTGGATTCTCTGTATGTGGGATTTCTTTGTTTTGTGAAGATCCTTCAGCCCCCTGTGGATTTTCCTTGGTGTCTGCTTTATCCTGCGCTTTATGTCCGAAGCCTGGGGGAATGTTTTCTTGTTCTAGAGGAGGTGTTGTTGCTTCACCCTGCAATACCTTGAGCAAACCACTTTGTTTGTGTCTCTGGAAGGTTAGAAGACTGGTTTGCAAGTTGGATGGTAATGTATGTACCCTGTCTAACACCTCCTCATAGGTTTTGACCCCTTTTAAAATGTCATCGCAAGGGGATTCCTCATGTTCAAACACTTTCATGCCACAGTGAGCCATGTGGCCTCCCACTGTTTGATAAGGGTCTTGTTTCTTATGTTCAAGATCCAACAACTTGACATCCTCTAGAGTTGCAGCTTCAACCTTGGAATGACTCAGGTTGAGTAGAGAAAACCTTCCATTATGTACAGGAAAGACTAGCCAAAACTTATTTTGAGTTGTCTTCGGTTCTATCCCAATACCACCTGTTATTATTTGATGAGCTACCTCCCTACACACCAGTCTATCAGGGAGGAATTTCGGAAGCGCATGAGGAGGGATAGAACATCCGAAAACCCTGATATATGAGAAATTCCCCTCAATAAACCAATCGACAACTGCCTTGAGGTTTGCTATGACCGACTCTGAAATACGGGGGGTGCATAGCCATATAGCATCTGATGCACCGGTATCACCATGAAATGACAAACTTCGTAAAAATAATCCTTAGCATTTTCTTCCCACAGCTTAGAATGATATTCATGAATAGGTTAAGTGCAGGTTGGGTTCCAACTCCAATTCATCAAAGGGAAAGGATTTGTGAAAAATATAGCGTCCATGATATATGCCAACATGTAAAAGGCTATTGGTTGGCCACTGGATCTCGTGGTTTGATACTCCATTACCTCCTTAGCTAGGTTATCTGATAGAATTTTGTTCCAATTGAAGCTATAGCCTTCGGCTACTTCATGTAAAAGGGGTACCCATTATGCAGGGAAATGGGTAGGACTTTTCTTCCTGAAAAATCTACATAGCATCATGGCCACATAGACCATGTACTCATTCAATGAGGGTGTGGCATAAATATTATGGGTATCGGCCCTAAATTTTGTTGGGTGTCTCCACCAATCTTTGATTATGTCGGGGTATGTTTGATCTGCCTCTGTGCATTCTTTCCTTTGAAATTCACTTACAAACTCTTTATTATAAATGTACTTAGAATTGGGATACATTTTGTACATTACTTGTATATGATCTGGTCTAAAAGAGTCGATGATGACCCCTTGGTTGTCCAAAATGCTTCTCGTCTGCATGTCTGTCCTCTCTAAATCCCAACTGATCATATCATTGTATGTCATGAGTCGTGGGCGCGTGGCTACTTTGTGAAGTTTGGACTCTGCTATGTCCCGGAGTTTGTTTTTAGAATCATCGGGAAAATTCTTGATTTCGTAGTCCAAGGTTTCGAAAATTTGCCTCCATGATTTGATGGAATCAATGGCATGTGTTGTAGTATCAGACACGACATCTCCTTCTGGGATCGAGATTTCAGCTGCTTCTTCACCTTTCTTAGGTGCCTTTCTAGTTGCCATAATGTTCGCATTTAGACTGAAAACTTGTTTGCAAAGGAAAAATATATAAGCTCGGATAAATGCAACTCACTCCTGCTTGTAAAAACAAGAATGAAAATCGAACTATTGAACGTTTAATAGCCTTTATCTTGTATTATGAGCGTATTGTTACATGTGATAAGGAATTAATGTTTTAATGATGAAGATATGCCTTCACATGAAAAATATCTCCATTTGTCCATTATTAATATTGTCTCATATCGACGATTTCAAACTGGAGTTTCGAAAGGACTGCTTTCAACAAATCCCGAAATGTGAAACATGAAAAGTAGTTTAGTCATTATTAATCTCGTTTTAAGCTAACTTAATTTTTTTTTAAACTTTGTTAAAAATTCACGATTTCGCATTTCGGAATTTCAGGGATCTTATACCCAAGAGGTATGTCATAAGAAAACCACGAATCAAGAAATCACGGTGGGATTAATTGAGGTTAGTGATTAATTGAGGTTTGTGATTAATTGCTTGTTTTCAGAAATTTGACATAGTTAATCACTTTGAAATGAAACATTTTGAAATCACTTTGACACAGGAAAACCCGAATTGCAAAGTATTAATGAATCATTGATCATGTTTAAGATTTTAATTAATCACGACTAAAAGATACTTTGTGAAATGCGTGTCGGGACTTATCGCACACACTTTTTCTTTTTTCTCTTTTATTACTTTAATATAAATCCTTTTCGGGATTTTGGCACTGGGACTTTGGAGTTGCTAACTAAAGATCATACCTAGCGAAAATCCGAATCCCAAAACCCGAAAAAAATCGAAAGACTTTTGACTCTTTTTTAGGACTAAGGGCGACTCCAAGACTAAAAAAAGGCGAAGTTTCAGGTTAAAAGGGTAAAAAATTAAAATTCATGTCAACAGCAGGGAACCAAGTTGCACAGGAGATGATTTCCCAAGGTGGTCCAACAATCCAAACCACGGTTTCACCAATGGGTTATGTGTCAGTGTCAGGAGAATTGCGGGGCAAAAAGCGAGTTACTCCAAATCACTGATGCGTGCCCTCGCAAATTGAAAGGTAGTAAGTGATGTGACATGTTAGGGCTCAAACATCGAAACTCTGTATAGCTGAAGTAGTTTGGGGTCGTCCATTGTCAAGGAGAGACAGGTGGTGCGAGATCCATGACTCTAGAAGTTTGTGGACAAGGAGGAGGTGAAATAGCCGAAGTAGATCATGACCATCGATCACCAAGAGGTATGTGTCAGCAAATCAGTAACTCCGGAGAAATCTGTTTGAGAGGTTTTTAGTTGAGATTTGAAACTCCCAAAGCGTAGAGAATCGGAGAGTCGAAGTAAATCTTGATCATCCGATCATCCGAAATATATCTCAGTCGCCAGATCATCCGGAGTAAATCTCAAGCGTCGGATCATCCAAGGTGAATCTGGTTCATCGAATCCAGAAGAGACGTGGTGTAAATCTATGGATTTCAGGTGAAGCTCCAAAGTAAACCTCAACCATCTGATTCAAGAGGACACATGGAAGAATCCTGTGTACTTTGGGGAGGTTGAAGTTTGACATTTCCGAAACCCAAAGACCCGAAAGGATCTCAGCCATTGATCTGTCGAGAGCCACACGTCACCAGATCCAGGACTTCGGATAAAAGCCAGTGGGGCCAGATAAGTTTTGAAGTTTGATATTTCCAAAGTCTAGAGTCCTGAAGAAATCGTAGTCATTGATCTGTGAGAGACACGCGTCAATAGATCGCGAGCTTCAAATAAAAACATTTCAAAAAAAAAAGTTGAGGTTTGAGATTTCCAAAGTCTGAAGACCCGAAGTAAGCCTCAATCGTTAGATTAAGGAGGACACGGGGTGCATATCCGTGGACTCCAGGTGAAGACACGAAGTGAATCTTAGTCATCTGATCTAGAAGGACACATGGCGACAGATTGACCAGTTCGAAATTCAGAGTTCGGGAGAATTGGAAGTGTGCTAGTGTGGAAAATATCGAAGTCCCAAAGCCTAAGAGTCGAAGTGATGAGGCACGATGACATCACCAGATGGTGATGTGGACCTCAAAATCTTCGAAGTGACATGGCTTGTGAACGTCATTGAGGATGATGTGGACACATGGCATGCATGCCACATGTCAGTAGGTTTTAAGCATATGGAGTATTGAAAAGTCAATTAGAACGTGTAACGTGTCACCTGCCTTATTGAGCCACATGTCTGCTCCCATTATTTCACTATGTGGCGACAGATCGTGCAGTCTAGAGACTAGGTGCTCCAGAGAGGAAATATGTGATAGGTTGTGTTGGGTCGAAAACTCCCAAAGGCCGGAAGGCCAAAGTACATATTGATCGTTGATTCCAGAGGACACACATCGAAGGATCGTCAACTTCGGGTGAAAGCACTCTAGGAGAAAGTGCAGGAGGAAAGTTTGAAACTTATGAAGCTCGAAGAGTCAAAGCGATTCACATTCGTTGATCTATGTGAGGACACCCGTCAGCAGATCATGAACTCCGGATAAAAGAGTTCTAGGAGGAGGCAAGCGAGGAAAGTTGAGACTCCTGAAGCGCGAAGTCCCGAAGTGGATCTCAATCGTTGATCATGAAAGAGGACAAGGATTGTTGATCTGGTCCTGGCTGAAAGTTCCAAAGTCCTGAAACTCTAGACAAGTGCTTTTTCAACTAAGCGTTGGGTCATGGTCGTGGTCATATTCATATTGAGAGCTGAGGGAAGGAGGGCTAAGGGACAAATTGGTTGTCTTCGAGACAGAAAAGTGCTAAGGAAGGATTTAGCTGCAGTTTCTAGTCATGGTCACCTGGGAAGGTAGTTTGGAGGAAGCTCCTGCACAGGATGAAATTCTTTGTCAGCGAAGGAGAAAAGGACACTGTTATTTTCGGAGAATGGGGATATGATCTGCATGAACAAAAAAAAAAGAGAGACTTGTAGCATGGTTTGGAAATTTTGTTTATCATATTCCTAATTCTAACAAAATGGTCACTTGCACATTTTTCACAATTAAGGGGCTTAAGCACATCATCTCAGGATGTATATTGAGGAAATGAAAGAAGGCGTAGGAGCCTCTAGTCATGATAAGAAGGCCGAAGGCCAGAATACCAGAGTTGGTAATGCAGAGACATAGTCCAATGGATGCAAGGAAAAATGAGAGTAGGAAATGTTAGAGACGGTAAGAAGCTCAAAGATGGAAGTGCATAGCTACAATCAGACAACGAGAGACTAATGAGAGAGAAAAGTCAGATAAATTCCCGAGTGTTGCAGATCTTAAATTAGTTGTAGAGACAAACGAAGAAGGGATAAAACTCAAGACAAGAGGAAGAAGGCATGTGCCATGAAAGAAGGGATGATCGTGGAAGAGTTGGTTATTCCGGAAGTGCCAACAGAGCTCGTGGACACCACTCACCTCCTTACTTAGAAAGAAATTTTTATTCATCAGAAGATCCTATAAGTGGTCAAGAGGTGTTTCCTGTCAGACACCAAAGAAGGAAACAAGAGGTAGATAGTTTTCAAGGAGATCTAAGGAATCTCAAGCCACCTTCCTTTGAGGGTGAAAGAGAAAGGGAAGATGATGTTGAAGCATGGTTTCTTGGGCTCAGGAGAAATTTTTAGTTGCATAACTATTCATCAAACCTGGAAGCCAGGATTGCCACCTACCATTTACATGGGAAAGTTGCAATGTGGTGGGACCAACTGAAGCAAGTGGAACATGTTAATGAAAGTAGGATCACTTGGAAGAAGTTCAAGAAGTACTTCTAGAAGGAGTACCTCTCAGAGAATTTCTATGACAAGAAAATGTAGGAGTTCTTTGAACTCCAATTGGGAAGCATGACTATGGCAGAGTACGAGAAGAAGTTCTTGGGATTGTTAAAGTATGGCAGGTTCATTGATGATGAGAAAGTGAACATATAGAGATTTCTAAGTGGATTTCCATCATTTTATAAGGAAAATATCAAGTGTGATGAACCCAAGACCTTTATTGAGGCCATAAGGAAGGATAAATACTTGTATGAGCAAGGATAGGGAAGAGAATCCCTGCAGAAATCTTGGAAGGAAAAGAAAAATGTGAAGTCCGATCAGAGGAGGTAAAGATTCAAACCTCCCTTTAGTAGGAATGAGCCTAATAGAAATCATCAAGATTAGTATGCTAAGGGATATTTCAGCCTTACATCTGAAAAGATGTTTTAGAAAAGGATGTCAACTATATGTAGCTCATGTGGAAGAGCTAGATAATACAAAGGGGCCAAGCCTTGAAGATTTCTTGGTGCTTCAGGAATTTGAAGATGTATTCCAAGACATACCCTGATTTCCACCAAGAAGGGAGATATATTTCTTAATTGACTTAGTGCCAAGAGTTTCCCAGTGTCAAAAACACCTTACAGAATGAGCACACCAGAGTTAAAATAATTACAAATGTAGTTGGAGAAATTGTTGAAGAAAGGGTACATACGTCCAAGTGTTTCACCTTGGGGAGCACCATTAATTTTTTTCAAAAAGAAGGATGGAACCTTGAGGCTGTGTATTGACTTCCGGAAACTGAACAAGTACACTATAAAGAAAAAGTATCCTCTACCTCAAATTGATGACCTCTTTGATCAGCTAAGGGGAGAAAAGTTATTCTCAAAGATTAACCTGAGGGAAGGATACCATCAGGTAAGAATCAAGGAAGAAGACATTCATAAGATGGCATTTAGGACCATGTATGGGAATTATGAATTTGTAGTGGTGTCATTTGGACTAACCAATGCACCAGTTGTCTTCGTGTGCTTAATGAATGGCATATTCAGAAATTATTTGGATAAGTTTGTCATAGTATTCTTGGATGACATACTTATCTATTCTAATTCTGAAGAGGAGCATGAACATCACTTAAGACTGGTATTGCAAGTACTAAGAGAACATCAGTTGTATGCCAAGTTGAGTAAGTATTCTTTTTATCAAAAGCAGATCCGTTACTTGGGACACATTATTTCAGAGCAAGGCATAGCAGTAGATCTAGAGAAGATCAAAGCCATTAGAGGATGGCCAACACCCAGAAATGTGTCAAACATCAGATCTTTTATGGGATTAGTTGGATACTATAGAAGGTTCATAGTAGGGTTCTCTAAGATTTCTCATCCCATCACTTCTTTGCAAAAGAAGGGAACCAAATTTGAATGGACACTCAAGTGTGAAAAGAATTTTAATCTGTTGAAGGAATTACTTACTAGTGCACCTGTGTTAAAGATTGTTGACCCAAATGAAATTTGTGTGGTATGTACAGATGTATGTAAGGAAAGATTTGGGGGAGTCCTCACGCAAAATGGACATGTCATTGGATATAAGTCCAGAAAGATTAAGGAACATGAGAGGAACTATGCCACCCATGACTTGGAACGTGCTGCCATTGTTCACACCTTGAGGATGTGGAGGAATTATCTCATGGGGAAGAAATTTGAATTAAGGACAGACCACATTGGCCTGAAGTATTTTTTTGAGAAACCAACCTTGAATGTCAGGCAAACAAGATGGATGGAATTTTTAAGTGAATATGACTTCGATATCAAGCATATCAAGGGAAAGGAGAATAAAGTTGTCGATGCACTTAGAAGAAGAGTGCATATCATGCATGTTATTGTTGTCAGTATGCATCAGTTAGACTTGAAGAGCATAATTTTAGATGGTCTTGTTACAGACCAACATTACCTACAGGTAAAGGTAAACTTACAACGCAGAGAGGTACAGAAGAAAATAAAGAAGTATGAGATAAAGGAAGACAGAGTACTCATGCATAAAAATAGAATCTATGTTCCTAGTTCCGGAGAACTGAGGAATTTGGTACTGAAGAAAATGCATGATGTTTCTTATGCTAGACATATCGGTTACCAGAAAACAATTACGGTGGTAAGAAGCCAATTCTTTTGTCCGGGAATGAAGAAGGATGTTGTTGATTACATCGCTTGATGTATGGAATGTCAGAAGGTGAAGGCTAAGCATAGGCACCCAGCGGGTTTGCTGCATCCATTACCAATCCCAGAGAATAAATGGGAAGTGATCACCATGGATTTCATCACCGGATTACCCAGAATGAATAAGCTACATGATTCAATCATGGTGGTGGTTGAAAAATTAACAAAGGCTGATTATTTGGTGCCTGTGAAGACAACGCATACACCGTCTAATATTGCACAAATTTTCATGAAGGAAATTGCTCGGTTGCATGGGATACCTAGGACAATTGTCTCGAATAGAGATACAAAGTTTACCTCCAACTTCTGGAGGGGATTGTTTAAATGATTTGGCACAAATATAAACTTTAGCACATCATATCATCCCCAGATAGATAGGAAAAAAGAGAGAGGCAATCGAATAATTGAAGACATGCTGAGAATGTATGTGATGGATAAGCCATCTAAGTGGGAAAATTATTTACACTTGGTTGAGTTTGCATATAATATTGGGTATCAAGCTTCATTGAGAATGAGCCCATTTGAAGCCATGTACAGTAGGAAATGTGATACTCCAGTAAGTTGGGACAACCCAGCAGATAGAGTGGTTCTTGGGCCAGAGTTTCTCAAGGAAATGGAAGACTAGGTGGTTAAGATCAAGCAGAATTTAAAGGCAGCTCAGGATAGACAGAAAGTTTATGCAAACAAGAACAGAACAGCTAGAGAATTTAAAGTATGGGAGCATGAAATTTTGAAATTGAAGCCCAAGAAAATCTCTTTGAAATTGGGTAGTTGTACAAAGATGGTGTTAGCACTAGGAGTCACCTTCTAATTGCAAGGAAGGTAAGCCCAGTACCCATCGGGTGATATGTGAAAGTATGAATGTTTTTTAGAAGGTCGAATGGAAAACTCGGAATGATAATATCCTCACTCAGAAACAAGGCTAACATGTAACAGCAAATAAGGTCTTGGCTAATTTCAACCAGTAGTTTGGGAGTAAATATGGATAGAAGGAAGACTTGAATGAGAAGAATGTAAGAGCTAGTGAAAACATCAGGTCCATTAAATCCCAAAGGAAGAAAGTTTCTTAAAACAAGATCTTCTTGAAATTATAAACTAAGGAGCTAAATAAACACCATGACAATAAAATGATCAAACATCCATCATATCATTACCACAGTCATCCATATGAACCATTCAAATATGAACATTTAGCATTAGAAGCAAATAGTCTGAAATAGGAGATGATTTCTATTGGTCAAAAAGTCTTAAGTCCAGTACATACTAGATCACAGTCACTTTATAAAAAATATTATAGTTTCTTGGGAGCCTTGCTCTACCCATCCGAACCCATTAAAGAAATTCACCTATCTATTTATAACAAGAAAGGGAGGCAACAATTGGAGCTACGAGCTGGCCTCTTTTCCTTAAAAATCTCATAACATTTATTTATTCTAACAACTAAGATAACAACCTATGCTATAAAACAAGGAAGTGTTGGTGACTGAACCCAATCATGCTTCTAACTGCTTTGATACTCTTTTGTTTCTCAGCTCCTGTTTTTCCATGTGTCTCTTTGGAGCTTATAGTTGTCCCCTGCATGCCAACTGCTACTTCTATCATTTATTCCATTATTAACTTATCCAAAATTGTTGGCTTAGTCTTCCTAGATACCTGGTGTTTGTTGGCTACTCCCTTGGGTAGCAATTCTGTGTAGTAGCCCCTAGAATGGAACAAGGAGAGAAGGTAGCGCCTATGGGTAGCGCCCCTGTGTTGCATGTATGCGGCTACATTTGTCCTCTATTGCAAAATTGAGTAGAGCCTGTGTGTAAACCTACTCTCTGTAAGATATTATGCAGCACCTGTGGGTAGCGCCTCTGTAACAATTCTACATTCTGTAAAATATTACGCAGCGCCACCTATGCTATGTCTGCATAAGGGTTTGGGTGTCTATGCCAAAATGCAGCGTCTTTGACTCCTAAACGTTTGTAGAGTTGTTTGTGTCCTTCCATGATGACAAATCAATTTATTATGTGCTTTTGCCAATGAGTGAAACTGCTACTTGGAAGAAATTCCAAAATTCATA
The DNA here is from genome assembly GCA_000966675.3 of Picea glauca. Classification (NCBI taxonomy): domain Eukaryota; kingdom Viridiplantae; phylum Streptophyta; class Pinopsida; order Pinales; family Pinaceae; genus Picea; species Picea glauca. Next base: position 468,261 of record JZKD02S1673258.1, read on the forward strand.
TAGCTAAACACCTAGAAGCCTATATAGGTGGAAAAACTTAATATGTGCATATCAGTTAACCTTCCCAAGAAGGAACAACTTTCAAAAATGTTGTTTACCACTACCAACTACTTTGTCATTTTAACACTTAGCCTCACACTCTTCCTGGTGGAAAGACTGTCTTCAACTAACTCAGTAGACTTCTTCTTCTTAACACTGCTAGGCTTCTTTAGTATAGTTGTGATCTCCTTAGTTACTGGTTTTTCATCTTCAATGGCAACCTCAACAAACACCTGTAAATTCTTTTGGGTTACTTAATCTTGGAAATGATTCAGTTATGCCTTTAGCTTCATGTTCTGAGCCTGGAGACCCATGTTCTGTCTATAAATATTCTTCAGTTGTTTACGAAGAGGCAGATCCTTTCTCACTGTGAACCTTGCCAAGTCCAGGGTATGGTTGTAGCCAGTCATGAGCTCATTCATCTGAGCCAAGTGGACCATGTCTTTTGCTTTGAGACGAGTTGTTTCTCTCCTTGCATCCCTGAAATTGTTAATAAGTCTTTTGTAGTTATGGCTACCAAGGGGGTTGGGGACATATGCAGTCTCAGCAAGCTTCTTCTCGTCCTTTTCTTCCATCTGTACAGGAGTTTCCTTACATGTTTCATCAGTCTTTTCAAAACCCTTTACTTTATGCATCTTCTCTTGCACAATAGCCTTTTATTTATTTTTCAAAGTTTTTTTACAATCCTTCACAGGGATTTCATCTTCCCTCTCCAAAGGTATTTTGGTACCTTTAACCTTGACTTTCTGTACAGGAGTTTCTTGTAAAGGTTGTCCTTTGAAATCCCCCTTAGGAATTGATGCCCTGGTGAAAGGTCTTTTACCTTTGATTTCAGCTGCTGCAGAAGGAGAGGGAAAAAGAAGCTTCTTCCCTTTTTTTGATGTCACCTTGGTAGAAGATGGAACTTCTTCTAACCCTGGTGGACGTGGTGGTGAGAAATCTCTGTGTGGGGAAGGATAGACCTCCTCCTCAGTTTCTCTGACCTGCTTATTGATCTCTGAAACAGGGACTATGCCCTTTCTCTTCTTGTTGATCTTTGTTTTAGTACTGGTAGGTGATGAAGAGCCTGCAATTTTTGATTGGGGGGTAGGTGTTGGGTCTAGCTTAAAGTGAGAAGAGACCAAAAAAATCTCTGAGGAGATCTCTTTCTTTCCCAACTCTTTAGAGACAAGCATCCTAATAAGTCCAGAGTGGAAAAGACTGGAGTCCACATCCTTGGATTTGGCTTTCACCCTATCTGCCATTTTACCTATACTTCTCAGTAGGTAATATGGAATATTCATCTGAACCTTACCAGTGAAATGCAACAAAAATATTATGTGGTAATGGTACTGGGTGTTAAATCTCCCTTCACAACTAAAATATCTCTGTATGATTTTCAACATTCTGTCAAACTGGTCAATCAACTGGTTCCTTGCCACATTCTTAGATAAATCATTGGCTTGGTATTCAGGCTTGAAAAGATCTTTAACAAAAGGTGAACTCAATACCATGGCCTTGAACCAATTTTCTCTTGAAATGGGAATCCATGTTGCAGCTGATATGGAGGCTTCAGTCACCTCAAATTCCAAATCTCCAACTCTGGTTTTCTTGCCATCAAAATTTAGTGCAAATTGTTTTTCTACTTCTGAGTGGCCTCTCTGCGTGTTCTAGCAGAAAGAGAGGCATCCTGTTCTTTGAAACATTTCCCTTGCCATGGGCTATGTGTCAAAAAGGCGCATGTCCACAGGTTTTGTTCGAACTATCTTGCCACCTTTGTGTGCTTTCTTCGACTAAGGGGTCTCCATGACTCAGAAAGAGGGTTCTTAAGAAGCTGTAAGGGATGCTATTGACCAGAAAACTTCAATTTAAGTCTCAAAATCACAAGGATGGCCCTCCAAATTAACAGTTCTTAGAAAATTAACTTGGCTATGAGAAATGGACTTTCAGGTTCATACAGGTTTTCAGAGTGTAGACTGTGAGGAAGTAATTCCGAACTGACTCTTCGTACAGGATGAAAAAAAATCCAAGAATAATCAGAGAGGTTTGTGCAGCGCCTTTGCGTAGCGCAACGCATACACAGAGGATGGGCTATTTCAGGCCTATGAATTTCAAAGGCTATGACTAAACACAATAATCAGACTATGGATACGAGCAAAGATGTTTATAGGAATGCAAATATGGCTCCCATACTACCCTGCAAGCTTAGCAAACCAAAACCCGAGCACAAATCTCCTATGAAAATTAATATGCGAAGGAGGTTGCATAGGATACTTGTGAAGTCGACAATTGTTGAGCTCCTCAGTGCGAACTTAGGGTGAGATTGAGGAAACTTCGGCCTTGAAATATCTCACAACATCGGATTTAGTGGGCAAGCGATCGTCTGAACTGAACTGGGAAACTTACGCAGCACATCACTGCTGAACTTTTCAAATTTAGAAACCGTTACCAAGGATCATAAATTCAAGATCTTTTGAAAGCATTTGAATCGACTTCAGGCACTAAAAATAAGGGTTAAGGTATTAGTTGTGGAAATCATGACTTGGAGTGGGTGCATGATAATCGTGACAAGCGCTACGGAAATGCATGTTGAGTGGGTAGCATTCTCCAAATCAAAAAATGATTGGACATGTGAGTGGGGATGATGAGGTATGCATGTGAGGTCATGAGTGATGAGAGAGGTGTGTCACATCAGCCTGTTCATGGGAGGTATCAACCTAGGGATGAATCATGAGAGGGGACAAAAAGTATAGACCATGAGCTCATAAGGGTTTAAGGACCAAAAATTGAATTGTGGATCAACACATGAGATATGACTCAAAGGTTTAGTCATCCTAAGGGTCCCTATCATAATTAACATTTAATGATGAGAAATTCATTTTAAAGAGAAAATAAGAATCTGAGGTTTTTTAATTTTTCCTTTTTAACAAAAACAAACTAAGAGACCCAAGGCGACTTAGTGTGATAACATTGGCTCCACAGGGGATGGCATGCCCCCTACAGGCTGCCAAGAATGAGTAGATTCAATGCCTTATCCTAGGGCTATGGGGTCAGTTATTGGAGCACAAAACTAAAAGAAAATGATATTTACAATGATGTAAAGAGCCACTCCCGGCTCAAGCAAAGTACTTTTTCAAGAAATGCCCATTTACAGGGCCACCAAAAACCTCTTTATTCTCCATATTCTACAACTTGAAAGTGTTATTAGGGAATACCTCATAGATTTTGAAAGGACCAATCCATAAAGCTTCAAATTTACCGTGCTTGCCTTTATCCTACCTCGGTGCATCTCACTTGAGCACCAGATTGCCCAATTGGAAATCCTCTTTTTTCACCTTCTTGTCGAATGCCTGCTTGATATTTAGTTGATGATCATATGCCTTATCTACTAGCTTCTCTCGGGTCTGCTGCACTTCAACTAGCTGTTGAATCCTCATGATCATATCAACCGGCTCCCCTTGATATTCTTGGAAGAATTTTGCAACACGCAAGGCGAGTTGAGAGGGAAAAATGGCCTCAACTCCATATACCAACTGGAAAGGAGAAAGTCCCAAGGCCCTTTTTGTTTTCACTCTATCAACCCACAAATCAAACTTGAGTTTTGAATCCCATGCCTTTTTGTCATCCTCCAACATCTTCTTAACAATCTTTATAAGGATTTTGTTTGAGGATTCTGCAAGCCCGTTTCCCTGTGGGTAATAAGGGGTTGAATGAATCAATGTGATCTCATATTGTTCACAGAACTGAATCAATGGCTCAACCTTGAAGGATGCAGCATTGTCAGTGAAAATTTTGTTCGGATAGCCAAACCTTGCTATAATGTCTTCAAGGAAACCAATGATCACCTTGTGAGAAGCATTCCTGGTAGGGATAGCCTCTATCCACTTCGTGAAGTAATCTGTGGCAGTCAACATCCATATATGTTGGCCACTGGAAGCGGGATGAATTTCCCCAATAAAATCTAAGCCCCATTGTTGAAAAGGTCATGAAACTACTACGAGCTTTAATGGCAAATACTTAAGTTGTTGCTTCCCAGAAAATTTCTGACATTTAACACATGCTTTGATCTTAACACAAACATCTGTGAACAAACTAGGACAAAAATACCGAGCCCTAAGAATCTTGTAGGCAGTAGTCCTCCAAAAATGATTCCCCACACACAAATTGTCATGAAAATCAGACATAATCCTTTGGGTCTCTTGCGGGTCTAGGCATCTCAATAGCACTCCCAATGGATTCTTCCAATACAAAATTTGATCAACCAAGAAATACTTTATCGATTTGAGTTTTAATACTCTCCCCTTGTTCTTTTCCATACCACTTGGAGGTTGTAGATTATGCAAGAAAAATATAATGTCCTTGTACCAACTGCAATTTGCCAATGTAGGGTTGGCTTGAGCACCTCTATTGCTTTATTAGTCTGTTGCTTTTCTGAACATGAGCCAATGAAATTTACTCCCAACGCTAAGCAATTTGATTCATCCAACAGCTTGGCTAAACCTTGGCCCTTGACCAATTTGGTAGGCCTGATTTCTAAATCAAATTCAAGGATCTTAGCAATCCATTTGTTGTGTTTTGCGTCAATATCAGGCTAAATAAGAAATTATTTTACAGCAGTTGATGGAACATAAGAAATAAATCTTGAATGCAGCACATAAACTCTGAAGGACTTAAGATATTTAACCAGTGCATAGGCTTGCTTATCCATAATGTCATATTTTAATTCTGCATCTCTCAAAGCCCGGCTAAAAAAGGCAATGGGCTGCTCTAAGCCTTCAGAGTTCTTCTGCAACAAAACTGTTGCTATTGTATCAAAAGAGGCAAAAGAAAAAATAAGAAAGTCCTTGCAGTAGTCTGGGCTGACTAGGATCGAGGCTTCTATCAAAGCTTTATTTATTTGATCAAAAGAACTATGAGCCTCAGCAGTCCACTTGATTTCATTATCTTTCCTCAACATGGCTATGATATACTTGAGCAACTCAACAAAATTCGACACAAACCTTCTCAAGAAATTAACCTTTCCTAGAAAAGATTGAACCTCCTTTTTAGATCTAGGTAGTGCTAAGGTTAGCATGGATTCAACCCTACTAGAATCAATCCTCACTCCCTCAGCTGACATGATATGCCCCAATAATTTTCCTTCTTTCATGGTGAACAATGACTTTTTCAGATTCAAAGAGTGGCCAATTTTTCTGCATTTTAAGAATACCTTTCTTAAATGATCACAGTGCTCTTCATCAGATTGAGAGAACATGGTTATGTCATCTAAGTATATAACAACAAACTTGTCCTTGTCTCCAATAAATGTTATGTCCATAGCTCGTTGAAAGGTCACCCCTGCGTTCATCAAACCAAAGGGCATCTTGGCGTACATGAATGTACCCCAAGGAGTGGTAAAAACCATCTTCTCTCTATCCTCTGGAAAAACAGAAATCTAGTTGTAGCTAGAAAAACCATCAACCACAGACATCTAGGTTGCACCTGTCACCCTCTGTAATATATGCTCCATATTGGGCAAAAAGTAATTATCCTTTCTAGAACTTCTGTTCAGATTTTGGAAATCGACACAAAGTCTGATTTCTCCATTCTTTTTCCTCACAGGAACCAAATTAGCCACCCATTCGGAATATCTCAAAGGAACAATAATTTTTGCATCTAAAATCTTTTTTACCTCCTTCTCCATGACAGGCAATAACATGGGATTGATTTGCCTCAACTTTTTTCTAAAGGGCTTAGTCTCTTCTTTTAATGGAATCTTGTGCTCTATAATGTTTGTGTCATAAGTTCGGATATCTTCGTAAGTCCATGCGAATACATCAGCAAACTCCTTTGAAAATTTGACATATTCATCCCTCTGCTCTCTTGAGAGGCTGCTTGACAACTTGACATATTTTGGATCCTTCTTTGTTCCCAAATTGCACTCAGTTATATCAGCATCGTCAGTAGACACTTTCCCTTTTACTACCACATCATTTTCATCAAATAATTTTTCCAAAGGAACTAATCCTTTTGGAATATGGTTGCTAGGCAATTGCACAATATGATGATTAGCAATTCTATTAAGGAAAACATCAGCATATGGAGTAATTTCATAATCAATATCCTGATCAAAGTGTAATGCAGAAAATGCATCAACAGAATCAAGAAAATTTTTAAGTTCTAAATCATCTTCAAACACCTTCCAATATTTGACATTGTCCGATATAGAAGGCCTGTATTTGAATTCTACATCATACTTGATTTTTGGCGGTATGGGTATCCTGAAATTGCTTGTTGATACAGCCAAAGAATCAGCCACATAATTCTCTTCTTGTGGAATAAAAGAGATGTTATACTCAGAGAAAAAATTATCCACTAAGTCCCATACTTCATTTCTATAAGATCTAAGCCTAGGGTGCTTAGTTTGGAAAATATTTTTGGTCTGATGGACTATCAATTCAACATCTCCAAATACTGACAATTTTTTAATCCTCGTATCCTTTGTAGCTCTCAAGCCCAAAACAAGAGCTTCATACTCTGTCACATTGTTGGTAGTTTCAAATTCTAGTTTGTATGACAAAGATATGGTTTCCTGAGTTGGTGAGACAAAGAGCACTCCAGCACCAGCACCTTCCTTAGAAGAGGCTCCATCAAAGAACATCTTCCAAATAGAATTGGTTAGAGGAGGTTCTTCAGACAAGGTAGCAGACTTTTTTCTTGTTTCAATAGGAGTTTCAAGAGCATCAATGAGATGCAAAATGTTGGACCCCAAATCGGTATCGAGAGAAAAAACAGGATGATTAGCAGGGTTTGTTTCATCACTAATAATGTAAGCCAGTTGGGATTCTCTATAAAGTCTTCTATGCTCCCCAAACACCGAGATTGTTGCATATGCGAGATCCATCTGCAAGGTTCCTCCAAGTCTTTTTATGCAAGAACTTGATAAGAGCATGCCAAACTTGGGAGGAACATCAGCCACCACAACATCCATAAGTATATTTTTCATGGGCAGCTAAAATAGAGTCACAACCATATCCTTAATGACCCCCAGAAATTTTACTTTCCTAGATTCAAAAGAATATAAGTCATGATAGGTTTTTGTGATTTCCAGTCCAAGTTCATCCATAACAGATTTTGGCATAAGATTATGGGAGGCCCCTGAATCGAAAAGACAGTTATGCAACACCTTGTCATGGATATTGAGAGAAGTATAGAAGTGAGGGGATCAAACATCTTTGTCTTCTATCAAAGGCCCTAAAATCATAGCTAGTTTTTCATCTTGCAGATTTATTGAATTAGTGGAATTAGGAGAGGCATCGAGCTGTAACATTTTGGTTAGATATTTTTTAAATTCTTCATTTTTTATCAATTCCAAAAATGGTACAAGGATCTTAATTTTCTGGATCTCATTCTCAAAACTGAAGGAGGGGGAAGGCTTCAAAATCTCTTTGGTTTCAGGAGGAGGATTTCTAATCAGAAGTTGTGGGTTTTGAGAACCTTTTTCCTTGCTACTCACTATCACAGTCTTGGAAGAATTTTCTTTCTGAATAGGCTAATTAAGGGCAACACTTTTTCCTTCATTCTTCTTAGATCTTATATTATATCTACTAGCATTTTCCTTCGTTTGTTCTCCCTTGCTTAACTCATTGATTTGAATATCCATTAAAGATTGTTCATAAGAGGATTGAGTCAGGTGTGGGGATGGGGATGAATCACCTAAACAGTGAATCTCAAGATCAACCTCTACCTCCTCTTCTTCTTCATCAGCAACTAGATTATTCTGAAAAGGAGCTTGAATCCTCTGATCATCTTTCTCTTTGTTTCTGGGATCTCTAGGAAGGATTTGGGGAACATTGTTGGGTCTCCGGAAATTACCTCTATTTTTAGTGTTCTGAGCATTTCTATATGGTTGTCTTTCTTTTTATTTTAACTTCTCGATCTCAGTAGAAAGGGACTTTACTAATTTGGTCAACTCATCTACTTGTGAATGAACAACAGGAGAGTCAGAAGTGGAAGCTTCATCTCTATTTTTCCTCCTATCTCTGTCAGATTCTCCCCTGAGCTTATATGAAGCAATTATGTTGGATTATACCTCTAAGGTAGCATCCTGCATCTGAACTAAGGAAGGTGACATTCTCTCTCTCAATAGAAGGAAAAACTTGGAGTCAAAAGCACTGACATAAGTGATTTTTTCCATGGTTTTGGTGGGTTTGATCTCATCAGGGATATTCTTGTACATTTTGTTAAACCTTTTAGAAAATTCAGAGACAGACTCTCCTTCTTTCCTTTTCAAATATCCAAATTCAGTGATATAATACAGAAAATCCTTTTTGTCACCCCAGTGCCTCAAGAAGGCTTCATCCAATGCCTCAATACCCATAATGGATCCAGGGGCCAGAACCCTAAACCACTTCCTAGATTCACCAAAAAGGCTTTGGACAAAAAATCTCATCCAAACATTTTCATTTTCAATATTTTGGTTATCTGCATAGCTATAGAAAGAAACAAGATGTTCCTCAGCTGTTATATCTTCTTCTCCTTAAACGTGGGCATGTATTTCAAATAATCTCCCGGGGGAAGATCATTCATTGGTTGAGGCAAGACTAGAGGAGAATATATTGTAGCCACTATGGCGTCCATCATATTTGTAGGGGGGTTAACAACTGCCATTTGATTTTGGATTCTAGGTGAACAAGCAGGAGAAGGAGCTCTGGCTGTGTGTAGATTAGGAGGAGAGAAGGATAAAGGGGGGATTTTAGTATTCACAACAGCAGGTGGAATCTTGGAAGAGGATGGTAAGGTCTGAGAAGGAGATGAAGTTCCTACTTCTTTGATAGCTAAAGTTTTAACAGAGAGAGGTGTACCAAAACCTAACGTAGGGAAATATTCAAAACTATCAAGACTGAAACACTTCTCACTATCAGGAGAGGAGAATATATCAATGTTTTCTTCTTTCAATTTAGTTTCAAAGGTAGAGTACTCAATAGGAAACTCTTCAAAATCTAGTTTTTTAGATACTTCAGCAGAATATAAGGAAGCTTACTTGATAAAACAGTTGGAGTATCAAGAGTGGAATCAAGCAACTGACTAGAAGCACTTGTAGTAGCAGCAGAAAAACCTTTTTTCGAAGCTTTTCCCTTCTTGGTTATCTTCTCTGGGTCAACCTCAAGTGGAACCAAAGGTAACTGTGGATTTGATCTCGTATGTCTGCCTTTAGGCGCCAAAGATAAATCAATGGAGTTGCCAGGTGCAAGATGCAATATTCAAAATACTAAGTCCCAATACACCTTGAGAGCTAGTAAGCATTGTCGTTCTATCCCGAGGAAAAGTCTTCAAATCGTTCCCTGGCAACGGTGCCAAAAATGTTAGCACTAGGAGTCACCTTCCGATTGCAAGGAAGGTAAGCCCAGTAACCATCAGGTGATATGTGAAAGTATGAATGTTTTTTGAAAGATCGAATGGAAAAACTCGGAATGATAATATCCTCACTCAGAAACAGGGCTAACATGTAACCTTTCAGTGTTTCTCTCTTTGTGATTCTGGGAGTTGTGTTGACCATGCAACTCTACCTCTTGAGTCCTGAAACCCCAAAACCCATTTGGGGACCAATGGATACTAGCCCTCAACTCTATGGGGCCTTATGACCCTCCTCCAAGGATTGGGTCCTACTCCTTTCTCTCTTAGGGATTTCATGATTCGCGAAAATCCACAACAGAGAGTTTCCTTACCTTTCAAAAATCCGATCCTCGAATTCCCGATATGGGAATTTATGTATGATATCAACAGCCGTGAGCCTCCCCTGATCCGACAGTCCAGATTCTTTCGGGACCCAAAATGTCAATTCTCGAGTTTAGACACTTGATTAACTGCTAGCGCCTACCTCCTCCTTCTACCACATGACCCTGTCTTGTGACCTAGCGCTCATCCACAGAGCGCGTCGGGGTTTCGTATACCGGGATTTCACGACTTGCAAAGACGAGGGGTCTTGCCCTTTGGTTTTTCAGGTGCCGAAACGCCGAAACTTATTCACGCTAAACCGATTTGGGGTTTCATATACCGGGATTTCGCGACTGGCAAAAACGAGGGGCTTGCCCTTTGGTTTCTCGAGTGTCGAAATGCCGAAACTTATTCACGCTAAATCGATGGTCTAGATCACTCATGGATCAGTCGACCACGATCACGTCACAATTTTGCGAATCGTGAGTTTGTGCAGTCCTACCCTTTGACCACTCCAAGTCGTGAGTCAACGAAATGATACCCAACTGCCACATATCCTGTGCCGATGGATGGTTCTGAATACTTTGGGACTTTCAGGATATTTGTCAAGTCCACTCTCCTGCCTATGCAAAGGTTAAGATCGACGATCAATAGATCGCTGACAGATCCTTAGATCTACGGTCCTGGATCCCATCACTACTTGCAAAGGCTGAAGGGGTCAAGGTGTTAACACCTGCGCTCCTCCTCTAGATCCGTCGGTCTTGACCGATCTGGGGTATTTTCGAAAGGATTCCAACCGTTTATCTACCAAATGATGGGGTATTCTCTTTCGATAAATGGACTCGCTGTCCTTTCTGATCTTGAATCACAAGATTCAACCTCTCGGAGCTTCGAACTCCCATGACTTTGAAACCTGAGAGAACTACTCTTTCTTGTACAATGTTTCTAGACTCAAATCACATGATCCTTCAGAGGGCTCTTGGGTAATTATCCCTAGGCTTGGTGACCTGACTGAAAAGCCTTCCTAATTCACCGAGCTATGAACTTTGTGACAGGCATAAAGTAAACTCGTGGGTTTACTATAATGGTAGTCTTTTCAAGGAACTCACTCCAGCTCTATAATGCGAGGAAACTTCCCGGGAGGAGGTGCCTTCGGGAAATCAAACCAGGACATAGCATGAGTCAAGTAGATGGGACAAATATCAAGGGAACGGACTCGTATTTTGAACTTATTCATTCTATACATAAACCGATTATGGTCATATAAGTATAAGCATGCATCCATTATTTCCAATCAAAACACAAGGAAAACACTTCTATACAGAAACCATTTATGAGTGTATAAACATGAGCATGCGTTCATGATATTCAATTCAATATACAAGACATAACACTTATCAGAAACACCAGACGTGACGCGACTACTGAGAGGGGTGCTCATTTCCACCCAACTGTAGGCTCAGTGACTCTAGGCAGATTTACCACTAGCCACCCCCGAGCTAGACCACGATGCTTTAATATTCAGTCTCCTACTTCCAGCTCAACAGAAGTCAAGGACGAAGGTTACTCTCCTTCTCCTCTGTTCAGAATTCTCTCGTATTTCTGGAGTTCCTCCGGTTTTTCTTCCACGATCCCTGTCGCACCTGTTCTCTTCTCTTTGTTCCCCCACACTTCCTTTCTTTCCTTTTTCTGCAAGATTGTGTGTGGCGTGAATTCCCCCATCCGTGGTCAGGTCTAAGAGCTTCTACAAATGGGAATTTTTCCCCCATACCCTCGTTAAATCTTGAGGAGCCTTCCCACCTACCATCCTAGCGGGTAATTCATTCCAGGGTCAAAGAGTTTCTTTGGTCTTTGAGCAAGTAAAAACTAGTACGGTATTGGTTCGGTGGAAGTTAACGCAACCATTCCAGGTCCCTTCCACCACCTCTCATTATCCATCGTGGTCTCTTTTAGCACATCCCCCCTCCCAACAGTCATGCAACACATAATAATAACATAATTTACATTCATCGACCTTTTATACAAAGGTCCGTCAAATCAAACATTCACATCTTTGAGTTTGCCATAGTTCTTGGCCAACATAGTTATTTTTATAGACTAGGGGAAACAGGGTGTTACAATTCCCTCCCCCTTAAAGGAACATCTTCCTCGATGTTCTATCTATCAATACGATGTGTATGTACAAAAGTAAACAAAATCGGATATGCCTATTTCATGGCATCTTCCATTTCCCATGTAGCCTCATCTGGGCCAAAATGTTTCCACTGCACCTTGACCTGTGCAATGGTTCAGTTCCTGAGTGGGGTTTCCTCTCTGTCCAATATGCATTGAGGTTCTAGCAGGAATTCTCCCTCCGGTTCCACCTGGATCACAGACTAGTCAACTATATGATTAGAATCATGTATATATTTCTTCAATAGTGAAACATGGAAAACATTATGTGCTTTTATTGTGGGAGGAAGTGCTAGCCTATAGGCTAAAGGTCCCACTCTATCTAGAATTTCAAAGGGTCCACAATACCGAGGTGCCAACTTGTCATAAGCTCCCATACTCAGGGAACTCTTCCTAGGCCTAACTCTGAGATATACATGGTTTCCCGTCTTGAATTCTCTTGGAGTTCTCTTTCGGTCAGCGTAACTTTTCTATCTTTTCTGAGTGACCTTTAGATTTTGTTTTATCTGAATCACTTGTTGTTCCATTTCTTTCAACATGTCGGGTCCAATAGTAATTTTGTTTACAGTATTACTCCAACTGACTGGAGTTTTGGACGGCCTACCGTAGAGGACTTCGAAAGGAATCATCTTCAGGGATTCTTGGTAGTCGTTGTTGTAGGAGAATTCCACCAGTGGCAGGTAATCTTCCCACTTTTTGGGTTGATGCATTACATGCATCCTTAGCATGTCTTCTACTATTTGGTTCACTCTTTCCATCTGTCCATCAGTTTGAGGATGATAGGCTATGCTAAATAGTAATTTGGTCTCCAGACCAACCATCAAGGATTTCCAAAAGTTGGAAGTAAATTTCGTGTCTCTGTCAGACACGATCTCTTTAGGCATACCATGTAGTATGAATATCTCCTTCATGAATACGTTGGTGATGTTTATTGCCTTGCAAGTTGACTTGACGGGGATAAAATGAGCGTACTTTCTCAATTTATACACCACTACCATGATGGCGTCATTCTGTTTGGTCGAGGTTGTTAATCTGGTGATGAAATTCATGGAGATGGTTTCCCATTTCCATTCTGGGATTGGTAGAGGTTGTAATAATCCTGTTGGGTGTCAGTGTTATGCTTTAACCTATTGGCATTCTATGCATTTGGCTAAGTACTCAGTTATGTCTTTCTTCAATCCAGGCCAATAGAATTGTTTCCTAGTGGCCATGATCATCTTCTGGTATCCTGGATGACCAGTATATGGTCTTTTATGTAGTTCATCCATTATGAACCTCTTCAAGTCATCACAATATGGAATATACAATCTGTTTCTGTAAGTTAGAAAACCTCCATCTATCATCTGGTAGCCTTCATACTTTATCCCTGTGGGTTCTTTCTCCATGTACGAGTTCATTGTCTAGAAGAATGTGTTTGTTTCTTGTGCATTTCTGACTCTTTCTTTGACATTCGTCTCGCAGGTGCTTACCGCTGCCAGGTGAATTGTTTTCATACTTTTGCAAGGGCATCGACCACCTTATTTTCCTTTCCTTTAACATGTTTGATTTCAAAATCAAACTCGCTAAGGAGGGCCATCCACCTAGCTTGTCTGGAATTGAGTTTTGGTTGGTCAAACAGATGTCCCAATCCACAGTGGTCTATCATAAGTACAAATTTCCTCCCAGGAGGTAATGCCTCCACATTTTTAAGGCGTGCACTATGGCAGCCAACTCTAAATCATGGGTCACATAGTTGACTTCATGCTCATTCAATTTTCGGGATTCATAACAGACTACACATCCTCCTTGCATAAGGACTCCTTCAAGCCCTTCCTTACAGGCATCTGTGCACACTAGGAAGTCAGCTTCGGGATTGGCGATCTTCAACACAGGTGCATGGGTTAGTAGATGTTTTAGGGACTTAAACCTTTCTTCGCATTTTGGGGTCCAAAGGAATTTAACTCCCTTCTTCTGGAGGGCATTGATTGGACAACCAATCTTGGAGAATCCTTTTATAAATCTCCTATAGTATCCTGCTAAGCCCATAAAGGATTTGATATCTGAAACGTCCTTTGGGGTAGGCCATTCCATGATAGACCTGATCTTGTCAAGGTCTACTGTTACTCCCTCTTCAGATATGACATGGCCCAAGTAATGTATTTGCTTTTGGAAAAAGTCGCACTTGCTAAATTTGGCATAGAGCTGATGTTCTCCTAGAACTTGAAGCACAAGTCTAAGATGTTCCTCATGTTCCTCTCTATTCTTGGAGTAAATTAATATATCGTCAATAAAAACCAATACAAATTTGTCTAGGAATTTGCTGAGCACATTGTTCATCAAGCACATAAAAGTGGTAGGGGAATTGTTCAATTCAAATGGTACTACCATAAACTCATAGTGACCATATCTCGTCCTAAAGGCATTTTTTTGGATGTCTTCACCCTTGCTTCGAACTTGATGGTATCCAGATCTCAAGTCAATATTTGAGAAGATGGAAGCACCTCCCAATTGATCGAACAGGTCATCGATCCTAGGTAAGGGGTACTTGTTCTTTATGGTTACCTTATTGAGTTGTCTATAATCTATGCACAGTCGGAGGGTACCATCTTTCTTTTCACAAACAGGACTGGTGCTCCCCATGGAGACACATTAGGCCAGATATATCCTTTGTCCATCATTTATTTTAGTTGTAATTTAAGCTCAACTAGCTCGGGTGTGCTCATCCTGTAGGGTGTCCTAGACACTGGCACTTCTTCTGGTGAAAGTTCTATTGAGAAGTCAATGTCCCTTCTCGAAGGAAGACCCAGTACCTCTTCCAAAAATACATCTCTATATTCTCTTAGTGTGGGGTGGTCTTCGAGGCTTGGTTTGTCATCTTCAACTGATTCCAATACCTGAATCGCATATAGTGGACATCCCTTTCTGCAATACTTTCTCATTTGAAGAGTTGATATTTGTCTCACCGAGACAGGTTTTCGGATCCCTTGAAGGGTTATCCTTCTTCCTTCTTCACTTACACATTCTAAGGTTTTATGGTAACAGTCTAGTATGGATTTATATGTGGCTAGCCAGTCCATACCAATCAACAGGTCATACGATCCTAGGGGTAATATGTTAAGGGTTGCTTGGGTGGGGAATTCACCCATAGTGAAATGGCAAGCTGGTATGACCTCCGCTACCTTTCTTTTGGTGCCAGTGGCTAACTTTACCAACCATGGATTGGCGTGTTTATGTGACTATAATTTACACTTATCAACAACCTTAGGGGCTATATAACTCAAATTTGAACCAAGTTCAATTAGAATAGACACTAGATGGTTGGTGATCATACCTTCCATCTCCACCATTGAACCTTGGTGGTTAGCTTGTTTATTATCCAAGGCTGCATAAATTTGCGGCACGCTCTTGGCCACGTCATTGACGGTGGTAGCTTCTTGAACGTTGTAAATTCTCCGACTGTTCTGTTGTCGGTGTGGGCAGTCCCTCAGTAGATGTTCTTATCCACAACCCCAACATTTCAAGAGTTCTCTCTTTGGGTTATCAATCTTTCCTGGGGTAGATCCAGAAGGTTTATTCTTGCCCTGGGAGGGGAAATTCTGCTAGTGTACACTTCGGGTTGGGAAGCTCATCCTTGAGTTCTTTCTATAATTTTTAAATCTTGGGGATTTAAACCCCTTTCTCTGGAATCCCAAACTATTCTTCTGCTTCCAGCCTTCGCGAGGTTCTGTCTGATTCCCAAGTTGTTCATGACAATATCTTGCCTTTCGGATAGTGTCTTCTAGGGTCTTTAGCTCATCAAACTCAATCCTATTCTGATAGTCCTTAGGTAGTCCACTGATGAATCGTTGCACCTTTTCCTTTTCTGCTTTTATATAGGGTACGTACCTCAGCAACTTGAGGAATCTGCTGACATATTCCTCTATGGTGAGTTGCCCTGGCTTGAGTTCATAGAATTCTTTAGTCTTTTCAGCGAAATACTTTTCCGACAGATACTTCTTCTTGAAGTATTTCTCAAACCGTTCCCAAGATAGGTCCTCTTCGTGAATCCCTTTTACATTCTTAAGGTCTTCCCACCAAATGGAAGCCTTTCCATTCAAGTTGAAAGTGGCTACTTGGGCCTTCAAGTTTTATGAGAAGTCATGGACTCTGAAATACTTCTTTAGTCCAAGGAGCCAGGCCTCAGCTTCCTCCCCCTTATTTATTTCACTATCAAAAGAGGGTGGTTTGACCTTCTTGAATTCTTCGAGATTATGACTTTTGGAATGCTTTCACTTCTTCCATTTTCTTCGGGAATAAGAACTAGTTCTGCTACTAGAATATCCCTCTGAGTCGCCAGTTTCCTTTCTAGAGGAATCTTCCGATGCTTGTCCCTTATCTCTGGGGTGGACCTTTCTCGAGGTGCTCTTCCCAGTGTGGCCACTTAAAAGACCACATTTCTGTATCTCAGGTGGACTTCGACTTTTCTTTGTCTGTCGTCGGTCCGCATGACTGGTGTCAGGTCCATGTTGCAATTGTCTTTGTATGTCAGATAAACTATGTAGCAAGACTGCATTAATTTATGTTTGCTTCTCTTTCTCTTTTATCAACCTCTCATTGTCGGCCTTGCAGCTCTGTAGTTCGACCATGAGGCTCCTCACAGTCTCAGCTAGATCTGTAGGGGTCTATACCGCCCTCCTTTCATTAGACTCTTCGTCTATATTATGGGAGCCATCCCCCACTTTGTGGTGAGTCACCATTCTATGCGTCTTCAATTTCCCGCGATTGATCATCTGCTTGTGTGCAGAAAAAAAAAAAAAAAACACTTGTTGTTAGTCAATATTTATATTCATTCATAACCAGTGCATAATTCATATTTTTCAAATGCATACACACAATAGGAATTTTCATTCTTAACTTCAACTTTTGATAAAGAGGGTTAAGATAGAGGGTTACTCCTTTTAAGAGTACTTCAAATGGAGTTTTTGCACAACTCTTTCATGAGCCCAAGCAGGTCAAGTGTTGTAACCATGCTCTGATACCAATTTGTTACATACCCACTACAGAAACCTAGATTTTTTTCGTATTTTCTTCGAGGGCCAGAATCCCCAAATTTCTACAGGGCCTAGCACAGACCATCCCTTCCCTTATCCTCCTCCATGTGATTGTTGGCTATGACCACAAGCCTTACCAAAAAAAAATGCGCTTCCAACTTTCACGATTCGAGGAATCGTGATGAAAGCGTTCCCCTGTTCTCTGTCTTTAAAAATGCCAAAACCCGAAAGGGTCTAACAAATCCTTAGCTCCTCCCTTGAGTCACTTTTCATACAACCGGTCCTATGACCTGGTGCTATTCCTCTAAATTCTTTTGGGGTTTCGAAATTCGGGGAATCGTGATGCAAGCGTTCCTCCTTTCCCTTTCGAATCTCCGAAACTTGAAAGGTTTCTAGAACTCTGACCACTCCTTTGACTTCCACCACACGTATCCTCTGACTGATACTTGGGACCCACCTTTCAGTGTTTCTCTCTTCATGATTCTGGGAGTTGTGTTTACCATGCAACTCTACCTCTTGAGTCTTGAAACCCCGAAACCCGTTTAGGGCCCAATGGCTATTAGCCCTCAACTCTATGGGGCCTTATGACCCTCCTCCAAGGATTGGGTCCTACTCCTTTCGCTCTTCGGGATTTCGCGATTCGCGAAAATCCACAGCAGAGAGTTTCCTTACCTTTCGAAACTCCGATCCCTGAATTCTCGATATGGGAATTTATGTATGAGATCAACGGCTATGAGCCTCCCCTGATCCGACAGTCCAGATTCTTTCGAGACTCGAAATGTCAATTCCCAAGTTTAGACCCTTGATTAACTGCTAGCGCCTACCTCCTCCTTCTACCACATGACCCTGTCCTGTGACCTAGGGCTCACCCACAGAGCGCATCGAGGTTTTGTATACCGGGATTTTGTGACTTGCGAAGATGAGGGATCTTTCCCTTTGGTTTCCCGGGTGTCGAAACGCCGAAAATTATTCACGCTAAACCGATTCGGGGTTTCGTATACTGGGATTTCGCGACTGGCGAAAATGAAGGGTCTTGCCCTTTGGTTTCCCGAGTGTCAAAATGCCAAAACTTATTCACGCTAAACTAATGGTCTAGATCACTCATGGATCAATCGACCACGATTACGTCATGATTTCATGAATCGTGAGTTCATGCAATCCTACCCTTTGACCACTCCAAGTCGCGAGTCAGTGAAATGCTACCCGACTGCCACGTATCCTATGCCGATAGACGGTTCTGAATACTTTGGGACTTTCAGGGCGTTTGTCAAATCCACTCTCCTGCCTATGCAAAGGTTAAGATCGAAGGTCAATAGATCTCCGACATATCCTTGGATCTACGATCCTAGATCCCATCGCTACTTGCGAAGGCTGAAGGGGTCGAGGTGTTAACACTTGCGCTCCTCCTCTAGATCCATCGATCTTGACCGACCTGGGGTATTTCTGAAAGGATTATGATTGTTTGTCTACCAAATGATGGGGTGTTCTCTTTCAATAACTGAACTCTCTATCCTTTCTGACCTTGAATCATGAGATTCAACCTCTTGGAGCTTCGAACTCCCATGACTTCGAAACTTGAGAGAACTACTCTTTCTTGTACAAGGTTTCCAAACTTAGATCACATGATCCTTCAGAGGGTTCTTTGGTAATTATCCCTAGGCTTGGTGACCTGACTGAAAATCCTTCCTAATTCACCGAGCTATGAACTCTGTGACAGGGGTAAAGTAAACTCGTGGGTTTACTATAACAGTAGTCTTTTCAAGGAACTCACTCCAACTCTGGCATGTGAGGAAACTTCCCGGGAGGAGGTGCCTTCGGGAAATCAAACCAGGACATAGCATGAGTCAAGTAGATGGGACAAATCTCAAGGGAATGGACTCGTATTTTGAACTTATTCATTCTACACATAAACTCATTATGTTCATATATGTATAAGCATGCATCCATTATTTCCAATCAAAACACAAGGCAAACACTTCTATACAGAAACCATTTATGAGCATATAAACATGAGCATGCAATCGTGATATTCAATTCAAAATACAAGACATAACACTTATCAGAAACACCAGATGTGACAAGAATATTGATAGGGGTGCTCATTTCCACCCAACCGTGGGCTCAGTGACTCCAGACGGATTTACCACTAGCCACCCCTAAGCTAGACCACGATGCTTTAAGATTCGGTCTCCTACTTCCAGCTCAATGAAAGTCAAGGATGAAGGTTACTCTCCTTCTCCTCTATTCATAACTCCCCCGTATTTCCAAAGTTCCTCTATTTTTTCTTCCGTGATCCCTGTCACGCGTGTTCTCTTCTCTCTGTTCCCCCACACTTCCTTTCTTGCCTTTTTTTGCAAGATTGCATGTGGCACAAATTCCCGCATCTGTGGTCAAGTCTGAGAGATTCTACAGATGGGCGGTTCACCCCCATCCCCTCATTAACTCTTGAGGAACCTCCCCACCTACCATCCTAGAGGGTGATTCATTCCAGGGTCAGAGAGTTGCTTTGGTCTTTGATTAAGTAAAAACCAGTACAGTATTGGTTTGGTGGAAGTTAACGCAACCATTCCAGGTCCCTTCCACCACCTCTGATTAGCCATCGTGGTCTCTTTTATCACATCCCCCCTCCCAGCAGTCATGCAACACATAATCATAACATAATTTACATTCATTGACCTTTTATACAAAGGTCCGTCAAATCAAACATTCACAACTTTTAGTTTTACATAGTTCTTGGCCAACATAGTTATTTTTACAGACTGGGGGAAACAGGGTGTTATAGAGAGGGAAAGAGAAGCTTCTTCCCTTCTTTTGATGTCACCTTGGTAGAAGATGGAACTTCTTCTAACCCTGGTGGAGGTGGTGGTGAGAAATCTCTGTGTGGGGAAGGATAGACCTCCTCCTCAACTTCTCTGACCTGCTTATTGATCTCTGAAATAGGGGCTCTGCACTTTCTCTTCTTGTTGATCCCTGTTTTAGTACTGGTAGGTGATGAAGAGCCTGCAATTTGTGATTGGGGGGTAGGTGTTGGGTCCATATTAAAGTGAGAAGAGACCAAAAAATTCTCCCAGGAGATCTCTTTCTTTCCCAACTCTTCAGAGGCAAGCATCCTGATAAGTCCAGAGTGGAAAATACTGGAGTCCACATCCTTAGATTTGGCTTGCACCCTATATGTCATTTTACCTATACTTCTCAACAGGTAATATGGAATATTCATCTGAACCTTACCAGTAAAATGAAACAACAACCTTATGTGGTAATGGTACAGGGTGTTAAATCTCCCTTCATAACTAAAATATTTGTGTATGATTTTCAACATTCTTTCAAACTGGTCAATCAACTGGTTCCTTGCCACATTCTTAGATAAATCATTGGCTTGGTATTCAGGCTTGAAAATATCTTTAACGAAATTTGAACTCAATACCATGGCCTTGAACCAATTTTCTCCTGAAATGGGAATCCCTGTTGCAACTGAGATGGAGGCTTTAGTCACCTCAAATTCCAAATCTCCAACTCTGGTTTTCTTACCATCAAAATTTAGTGTAAATTGTTTTTCTACCTCTAAGTGGCCTCTCTGCATGTTCTGGCAGAAATATAGGCATCCTGCTCTTCGAAACATTTCCCTTGCCATGGGTTCTGTGTCAAAAAGGCGCATGTCCACAAGTTATGTTCGAACTATCTTGCTACCTTTGTGTGATTTCCTTGACTGAGGGGTCTCCATGACTCAGAAAGACGGTTCTTAAGAAGATGTAAGGGATGCTATTGACCAGAAAACTTCAATTTAAGTCTCAAAAGCACAAGGATGGCCCTCCAAATTAACAGTGCTTAGAAAATTAACTTGGCTATGAGAAATGGACTTTCAGGCTCATACAGGTTTTCAAAGTGTAGACTATGAGGAAGTAATTCCGAACTGACTCTTCGTACAGGATGGAAAAAAATCCAAGGATAATCAGAGAGGTTTGTGCAGCGCCTATGCGTAGCGCAATGCATACATAGAGGATGGGCTATTTTAGGCCTGTGACTTTCAAAGGCTATGACCAAACACAATAATCAGACTATGGATATGAGCAAAGATGTTTACAGGAATGAAAATATGTCTCCCATACTACCCTGCAAGCTTAGAAAACCAAAACCCGAGCACAAATCTCCTATGAAAATTAATATGTGAAGGAGGTTGCACAGGATACCGGTGAAGTCGACAACTATTGAGCTCCTTAGCACGAACTTAGGGTGAGATTGAGGAAACTTCAGCCCTGAAATCTCTCACAACATCGGATTTAGTGGACAAGCGATCGTCTGAACTAAAATGGCAAACTTATGAAGCGCATCATTACTGAACTTTTCAAATTTAGAAACCGTTACCAAGGATTATAAATGAAAGATCTTTTGAAATCATTTCAACTGACTTCAGGCACTAAAAACAAGGGTTAAGGTATCAGTCATGGCAATCATGACTTGGAGTGGGTGCATGATAATCGTGACAGGCGCTACAGAAATGCTTGTTGAGTGGGAAGCGTTCTCCAAATCAAAAAATGATTGGACAGGTGAGTGGGGATGATGAGGTATGCATGCGAGGTCATGAGTAATGAGAGAGGTGTGTCACATCAACCTAGTCATGGGAGGTATCAACCTAGGGATGAATCACGAGAGGGAACAAAAATACTAGACCATGAGCTCATAAGGGTTTAAGGACCAAAAATTGAATTGTCGATCAAAACATGAGCTATGACTCAAAGGTTTAGTCATCCTAAGGGGTCCTATCATAATTAACATTTAATGGATGAGAAATTCATTTTAAAGAGAAAATAAGAATCTAAGGTTTTTTTAATTTTTCTTTTTTAACAAAAACAAACTAAGAGACCCAAGGCGACTTAGTGTGATAACAGCTGGTAGCCAGATTCTGTGGTCCATTTGAATATTGGATAGAATATGGCCAGTTGCATACATGATTGCATTTCCTACATCCAGGAATGTGCATAATGTATTTCATGTATCTTTACTAAAGAAATATGTACATGATCCTAACCATGTTATTGATTGGCATCTGATTCAGGTAGAGGCAGAGGGATATTTTCAGGGTCAGCTAGTGCGAGTATTGGACAAAAAATTCAAAATGCTCCAGAATTGAGTTATAGAGCTAATAAAAGTTTAGTGGACCTGCTACGGTCTTGAATATGTTACCTGGGAGCATGAAGATGCCATGCGGGCAGAGTGCCCACAGTTTTTTGAATAAATTTGAGATTTTGATCTCTATTTTGTATATGCATTGAGGACAATATCAAAATAAGGGAGAGGGGATGTAACACCCCATGTTTGAAATTCCATTTTAAATAATGTATTGTTACAATGTTGAGAGGCCAGAGTGCTCAAAAAATTATTAAAAGGCCAGTGTGACCAAGTCATGTAATGTTTTCTATCATCATTAATAATAAACACATCACTAGTTGCTAGACAAGCAAGGACTAGAGTTATAGGGGGCTATGATTCCACAAGAAAGGGGGATTGAGGGACTAAGTGTTTATTCTTATCTTAATTACCTTTTTTTCCTAAGGGAGGGAATCGATTACGTGAGATTCTTGGGTAAGGTCAGGATGTTCTTGATTCCCCACAAAGTTACTTAAACTCGCCTCTAGTCTGATGGGGGGGTTCAACTAATAAATTGTTCACTGATTTACGTACATTCATTCATTTCCCTCACGCACTCCCATGCATTTATTTTACCCATTCACTGATCCATACTCACCTACATCTTGGCTTGTGAAAGGGAACTGAAATGATGAATAATTAGCCATGGTATGGTGGTCTGTAGTGGTCGCTGGTGTGATCCAGTCGTGACCTGGGGCCTGCATGTCTGAGATGCGTTGGCATGTGCCATGTTTTTGCCACAACTGTGAGTCCTGAGAGTTCCAGCATTAAGATTTTGGACCAGTTGTGTTGGAGGCCCTAGTAAAAGGAGAAGGACTGCTTGAGGGACTGCATGGCAGAGAAGGGTGGAGGTCCATTATCTTGGGTGGTACAAGCTGGGTAGAAGAGAGTTGGGTACTTGGATTGTTGTGGGTGTTGGGAAACCTGTGAGAGCTTGAGAGATGATTGATTTGGGAACCCAAGTACACTCTGGACCATCCTTGTGGATTCATAGCCCTAGCTCGGGGGTGACACTGTTGTTGAGATTTGGAGCAGTGGTTTCTACGGTTGGGTGGAACGTCCTTGGTTTGCAGCAAGTTGGTGTCGCCTTTTTATAAAGATAAGTGCTCTATGTTGTGATATTATTATATGTGTATGAATGTATTTCATTTTGTATTTTTAATTATCATTTAACTAAATCTTAGATTATGCATGCAGCTTGTTGGATACTGATGTGCATGTCGTTAGTTCTTGTATATTATGTGTTCTTATTAATTAAAGAAGGTATCGGTAAGAGTACGTAGTCCAAGGGTGGGCTTGAAGGTAGCATGCCCTGACCTGTGGGTGGTTGGGTATGTTACACTAATGAAGGTTGACAATTTAATTATGGGAGGAGACTTGAATTTTTCTTTGGGCTCGATGGAGGTCTGGGGTCCTTCTACTCACCCGGATCAACTCTCTACTATGTTTACACACCTACTGTCATCCTATGGTCTATTGGACATAGCCCCCAGGAAACGCAACCCAATCTGGAGGAATATGCATCCAGAAGACACAAGGATTGAGAAGCGAATTGATTGATTTCTGGTCACTGAAGCATTGATGGAGGCAAAATTTCAAGTAAGACAATGAATCAGAGTTGGGGGAATTTTTTATCACTCTATGATCTAGTTATCATTGGAGGGAGGGTCGTCCAAGCCCCCCTCAAATTTCAAGTTGAATGCTTCTTGGATTTCAGATGAAATTTTTCTTACACTGGTCAGTCAAACTGGAGGCCTTATGATCCCAGCTTAGCCTCTCCAGGGGGTCTGTGTAAATGTGTTCAACCTGCATAGAATAGATCTAGCTAGAAAATACTACACACATTTGCAGAGAGAAATTAAGAAAGAAGAAGCAAGAGAGAAAGAATGGAATAATTCTCATTAATCATATTCCACACTCAAAGAGTGAATAATTTACAATATATATAGGATAAGTGGGTAACTAATGAGCCATAGTTGTGGTCTAGATTGATCTGGACACACACCAACAGTTACAAGAGTAAACTGGCACCTAGTCTAGTCTCTCAGGCAGTTACGAGAGTGAACTGCCACCTAGCTGAGTTAACTAGTCAACTAGTCTTCAATTAACTAACTGAACAAAGAGTAGTGAGTTGGTGATGATCCCAATGTTTCATGGTGACAAAACCAATGTGACATCTAAACTCAACTCAACTAGTCAAACTGAAGTGTCAACTGAAAGAGAATATTCTCCAGGTGGAATATTCTCCCCTAAAATATAGGAGACTGGATAATGACTAATTATGACT
>JZKD02S1673258.1:492637-546124 GCA_000966675.3 Picea glauca
TGAACATCACTATGGTGAAAATAAAGAATGGGTCCCGGCTACGAGGCCATGTTAGGTACCCAAATACAAAAGATACACTGAACTAAATGAGGAAAGAGGGAAAACCTCATGGGAATAAAGCCCCCCCTCAAATTACAATGCATAAAATAAAAAATTATAAGGAACAAAAGGCAATTGCTAAGAAACCATGTCCTTCACTCCAAGAAGACCTCGCAACTGTGCAAGTTTGTGCTCTTTGAAGATTTTGTTGAAGATGTAGATGTCTGCATGGATCTGATGAAGTATATGCATCATTGATATTTCCACACATATCCACTTTATCTTCTTGTAATGAATAATATCCAAATAAATTTTGGATGAAATTTTGAAAACCGTGCGATCGTTTCCAGAAAAATGATGAAATTTTATTGATTTTAAAACGATCATAACTTCACTTTTTGGACTCCATTTCAGACGATTGTTTTGTTGAAATTGGATATTTTCCCGAGAGGAATTCAAATATCCAATTTGTTTCTGAAAATTGTGCTCAGAAAATATCATAATGTCGTCTAATGTGCTCGGCTCTCTTTTTGTCTCCTGACATGCATGCATGGTGCATGCAAAAGTGTCTGCATGTGACTCATGAGATGCATGCCATATATATTCCATATGAATTTCAAAAAATAAATCTGAAATGGAGTAGACATCATCTTCAATTATTGGAATACTAATTTCTGCAAAAACGTTTGTAGAAGACTCTTCATAATAAGAGGCTTGATATTATGATGGCTTCTCTTCTGGATCTATCTGTTCAACCTCCTGCATGAAATATTCACAATATTCTTTATTCCCAAATAGAACCTCCAATCTGGTCCATAATTCATTTGGAGTTAATCCTTGTGATTCTTCATATACTTGATGGAAAAGTTCGGGAGAAACAGACGTGTCGATACTTCCTATGGCCATATCTTGTCTATTGAAAAAGACATTTTTCTCATCGATGGAGTCAGGATCTAGTTCCATTACCATAGTTATTTTGTACAAGCCTCTGCATCTAAGATGAAGCAGAATTTTTGGCTTCCATTCCAAATAGTTATGAGGTATGAGAAGTATTTCCGGTGAATAATCCATCTTTTTGTTGTCTTCAATCTTCAGTACCTGCAAAAATAATTTGGTGTAGCTTTTTCTTAGTAGTCTGTTGGCTTTGATACCATGTAAATGTGTTGAAACTACACAGAATAGATCTAGATAGAAAATACTACACACATTTGTAGAGAGAAATTAAGAAAGAAGAAGCAAGAGAGAAAGAATGGAAGAATTCTCATTAACCGTATTCCACACTCAAAGAGTGAATAATTTACAATATATATAGGATAAATTAGTAACTAATGAGCCATAGTGGTGGCCTATATTGATATGGACACACACCAATAGTTACAAGAGTAAATTTCCACCTAGTCTAGTCTCTCAGGCAGTTACAAGACTGAACTGCCACCTAGCTGAGTTAACTAGTCAACTAGTCTTTAGTTAACTGACTGAACAAAGAGTAGTGAGTTGGTGATGATCCCAATGTTGCATGGTGACAAAACTGATGCAACATCTAAACTCAACTCAACTAGTCAAACTGAAGTGTCAATTGAAAGAGAATATTCTCCAGGTGGAATATTCTCCCTAAAATATAGAAGACTGGATAATGACTAATTATGACTAATAAACAAGGAATAACCTTAGGAAAAATAAATCCTAGGTGTGTGTGAAGTAACTCCAACAGTCTGCACTCTGCAGACAATCTCAAAAGAATTAAAATATTGACTATTCCCTGGGCATGGGAAAAAATACAGAGGGAGGAAAGAGAATTTCATAACACAGAAGAACAAATTGAGGCAATCTACCTCTCGGCCGATGTGGGATTTCTATCTGATTCTTCTCAGGAATCACTAAAGTCCTTGGAATCACATCGTAATCAACTTCTATCATATCAAGAGGCAACTTGGAGATTATAAATTTGTTCCATATGGTTAGAATAGGGGGATGAGAACACAAAAAAAATTCATGCCTTTGCAAAGGGACACAAAGCCTCAAATACAATTTGGAACATGCAAGATCGGGAGGGAAGGAATGTGGCATCCTTTGAAGGATTGGAGGAAATGGGGAAAAAAATCTTCAAATCCTTGTATAAAGCTGAAGAAAGGGTGAATATCGTTGAGATTATTTTTCTAGCCCTCTATTATCCTAGCTTTCTAGATGCGGAAAGAGAACTTCATAACACAGAAGAACAAATTGAGGCAATCTACCTCTCGGCCGATGTGGGATTTCTATCTGATTCTTCTCAGGAATCACTAAAGTCCYTGGAATCRCRTCGTAATCAACTTCTAKMAWATCAAGAGGCGACYTGGAGATTATAAATTTGTKCCATATGGTTASAATAGGGGGATGAGAACAYAAAAAAAAWYCATGCCTTTGCAAAGGGAYRCAAAGCCTCAAATACAATTTGGAACATGCAAGATCAGGAGGGAAGGAATGTGGCATCCTTTGAAGGATTGGAGGAAATGGGAAAAAAAATCTTCAAATCCTTGTATAAAGCTGAAGAAAGGGTGAATATCGTTGAGATTATTTGTCTGGCCCTCTATTATCCTAGCTTTCTAGATGCGGAAAGAGAACTTCATAACACAGAAGAACAAATTGAGGCAATCTACCTCTCGGCCGATGTGGGATTTCTATCTGATTCTTCTCAGGAATCACTAAAGTCCCTGGAATCGCGTCGTAATCAACTTCTAGAAAATCAAGAGGCGACCTGGAGATTATAAATTTGTGCCATATGGTTACAATAGGGGGATGAGAACATAAAAAAAATCCATGCCTTTGCAAAGGGATGCAAAGCCTCAAATACAATTTGGAACATGCAAGATCAGGAGGGAAGGAATGTGGCATCCTTTGAAGGATTGGAGGAAATGGGAAAAAAAATCTTCAAATCCTTGTATAAAGCTGAAGAAAGGGTGAATATCGCTGAGATTATTCGGCTGGCCCTCTATTATCCTAGCTTTCTATATGTGGAAAGAAGCAATGAACTATTCGAGGAGGACAATGAACCTGAATTAAAGGAGACTCTACATAGCTTTCAGAATGATAAGAGCCCGGGGCTAGATGGATGGCCTATAGAATTATTTATCGGTTTCTATGAGTTTCTAGGAGATGATCTCCTCTAGGTGGTGGAAAAATCTAGAAGAAATGGTATGATGCATCCACCCTTCAACTCAACCTTCCTAGCATTAATCCCAAAGAAGGATGATCCCCTCTCCTTCGAGGATTTTAGGTCAATCTCCCTATGTAATTGCACTTACAAAATTGTGTCAAAACTCATTTCCAGACGCCTTAAACCCATTCTATCAGAGGCTATTTCAAAAGAACAATTTGGGTTCTTAAATGGCCGACAGATTCATGAAGCTATCGGGGTGGCTCAAGAAGGCCTGCACAGTCTTAGAACATTGAGGTCTAAAGGCATTGTCTTAAAAATTAATCTCTCCAAAGCCTTTGACCGGGTAAGTTGGTCCTTCATCGGGTTGCTTCTTACTCATTTGGGATTTAAGGTACCCTTCATCAAGTGGATAATGGCATGTATCACCTCGATTTCATTTGTGGAAATCATTAATGAACCAACCTTTCCATTCTTCTCCTCATAAAGGGGGTTTAGGCAGGGATGCCCCCTCTCACCTCTTCTCTTCCTCCTGGTAGAAGAAGGCTTAAGCAGGGCCATTGGTTCAGCCACCTCCTTAGGGGACTTCCAGGGAATTCAGACTTCTCCATATTTTAGAATTACTCACCTACTTTTTGTAGATGATGTCATAATTTTTTGTAGTGGTAGAACCAAATATGCAGAGAGACTAGTGGATATCCTCTAACTTTTCTGGAGTGCTACTGGGATGATCATCAACTCACAAAAATCCACTTTATCCCTAATCAGGTTAGATGTTGCCACTTCAGCCCTTTATAGATCTCTCTTCCCCTTCCCACTATAGGATTTGCAACAAAGGATAAAATATCTTGACTTCCATCTCAAAGAAAACAAATATCTCACAGGGGATTGGCGATGGCTCTTGGCAAAACTAGAAAAAAGATTAAACCTTTGGATTTTTCTGTGGCTCTCAAGGGCAGGCAGGGTAACTCTGAAAAAAACAGTTCTCGAGGCTATTCCTGTATACTGGATGTCTCTCTCCTAGATTCCCAAAGGTATATTAGAAAAAATCCACCGATTATGCTTTCATTTTATCTGGTCTGGACTGAAGGATCATTACACCTTACCATGGGAAAAATGGGATATGTTGGCTCGCCCAATATCACTGGGGGGTTGGGGACTGAAGAATATATTCATTTTTTCAAAAGCCTTAGCAACAAAAGCGTGTTGGAGGCTCTTCACTAAATCTAGCTTATGGACCCAAGTGGTAACCCACAAATACATCAAACCAGACTCAGTGGGAGATTGGATCCATTGGGAAACAAGAGTTTATCTTGCTGCTCCATCATTTGGAAGGTAGTAATCAAATATTTTCATGTTATTAGAGATGGTTTGGCTTGGAAAGTTGGAAGGGGGGATCAAGTCTGCATTGGAATAGATCCTTGGCCTAGAAGTGGGAACGTGCATTCCCTTCCACAAGCCATCCTAGATCATTTACACACTCAGGGGTACTACAAACTTAATCAAATTGTTGATCCAGGTTCCACAAACATTTGGCATCAAGGGTGGTACATCTATGATTTTATGGATATGGAAGGAGAGCTCAAACTACTTTGGGACAACTACATTTTTTCCCTTCAGAGGGGTCACATTAGATTACTGGATAAGGATGATGAGTTGGTCTAGAAAAAATCCCCTCATGGAGTTTATTCCCCCAAATTGGGTTACATAGCACTTAGTGTTGATCTACTCCAAAGTGTTGGGTATGTGTTATATTCTTTGCAGGAGTAGTAGTGTCTACGTTGCGTCGAGCACACAGGGGGGTTTGAGCGGGGGTTCAGGAGGGTGAAATCCCCCTGTGCGAGGGTTCGGGGCAGAGCCCTTGAGAAAAAAATGTATGCCTTGGGAAACGTGTCACATAGTTAGGTGGTTTTTTGGCACGTGGTTTCTTTTTCGATGGTTTTCTATTTCCGGTTAAGGAATTAGGGTTGTTGACTAATCCAGGTCATTGGATTAGGATTTTGGAATTCATTGGCTCCTATATGTATATTGTATTGTAAACAATGTAATACTATGAATGAATATAGAATATGTTGGTTTTCTTGATTTGGGTTTCCAGGGGAAAAATCTCTGTGTAATGTTTGTATTTTCCATTGTATCTTATATGTTCTTTTACTAAAAATATGTTTGCAATAAATATTGTACAAGGTTAAAATCTACACAAAGGGAATCGTCCTGGTGGTGGAGAGGTCTTTGGACGCTCAAAGCCCCATTGAAAACAAATATATTCATGTGGTTTGCGCTAGAAAACAAAGTTCTGACCTGGGACAAGATGAGGAAGCATCAAATCGAAGGGCCAGGCCTGTGTCCTCTCTGTAAAGGGGAAAATGAATCTATAGATCACATCCTCATCTTCTACCCTTTCACCGTAAAAGCGTGGGGAGAAGTTTCCTTACTCCTGAGACAACATTATGGGTGGAATGGGGCAATGTTAGAATCCACTTGGAAAGATTGGATGCAAGATCCTACTCACAAGAACTTGAAATCCCTACCACTCTTAATAAGTTGGGGTGTATGTCTTTCCAGGAACTTGGCAATTTTTCAGGATAATGCCTCAGTAGCCGAATTAGTAGTAACCAAAAGTCTCTCAATTATGGAACACTTTCCCCAGGAAAAGAATGCTCCTGGCATATGAGCTTCTCATCCCAATCCCATTGACCCAACCATGCCCTGGGATTTATTTGACGGATCATCTCAAAATCTCCTCTGTTGGGGGGGAGGGGCAGTCTTACATATCTCAAACTCACATGTTATCAAAATAAAAATGGGACTGGGCAAAGGTACAAAAAACTAAGTAGAACTAATGGCACTTCTCCTATTACTCATATCAGCAATTGAACAATGGCTACACTCCATACAAATCTTCGGTGATTCAATGAATGTCATAAATTGGGTTCAAAAAACATAGTCATGCCACAATATTTTTCTGCAACTTTTTTTGGAGGAGATTTCTACCTTGTTGGCCTCTTTTGACTCCTTTATTATATGACATGTTTATAGGAACAACAACACAATAGCATATTCTTTGTCGAAAGAAGGGCTCTCTCTGCCATATGGTCACTGGCACTTTTCATAATCAATTGGGGATATAGTATCGAATTTCTACCACCGAACCTTCATAGAAGAACCGACACAAGCTCCTACTCCATAACACACCTTTATCACTTTTTGGTTTGTATAATTTTCTTCCAGATTTTGTGTATACATTGTACTGTTTTTAAGTACTTCTTAGCTATGTAGTAGACTTTGTAATATGCACCTTGCAGTCTTTGATAGACTAGAACCAGTTAAAAGAACATGGAAAGCTCAACTATCAACAAATTAGTTCTTTTTGGTTAACAACCCTCTTACTTTCTCTATATTGTTGAATGTGCTTCACCAGCACCTACAAAATGTAATTTTTTCTCTCTAGATGAATAAAATTACGCTTTTTTCTGAGGAAAAAAATAATTAATATGTTGAAAAAAGAAAATGAACCTTTAAACATTATTTTAAAGTGAAAATATAAAAATAAAATTGAAGGAATAATTTTATAATCTGATTGTGTAGGTTTTCACAGTTAGTCATGATGTGCTTGAACATTTTGGATATAAATTATGTATAGAATTTATGAAACATCTAATATTTCGAGTGAACACTCTACCCATCATCATGGACAAATAAAGTTAAATTAGTGAGAGAAAATAGTGTTGAGGTTAGGATTTTATGGGGAATTTATAGAGTGAAAAAAATTGGTAGATGACCATTGTAAAAATGAACAAAATAATGAAGAAGTCGTAGTAGAAAAATTAAATAACGAAGAAGTTGTAGTGAATTAATAAAAATCAAAGTAAAATAATAAAAGTCAAAGATAACAACACAAAAATTAAATAATAAAATAAATAAATAAAGAAGGAAGTCAGGATAAATTCAAAAATAAATATTCTCCAAAGAAAGAATTGGTAAAGGAAATGAAGGTGGGGTTTGAAAAGAAATATGGTAGAGGGGTAGGATAAAAGGAATGTCATTAAAGGGTGGAGGAGTATAGAAATTAGTAGGGAAAGAAAAATAGAAATGAAAGGAATCCAAGAAGGAGAAGGCTTATTGACCAAAATGATGGATAGTTGGCTTCCAAGACTGGCACATTTTGTAGATGTTTTTTATTTTCAATTTATACATATTATTAATTTTTTTCATGGCGTATCAAAACACTAGATTTTAACATATTTTTTTATTTTTTTAAGAATTTGAATTTACAAACTATCATTTATAAACCATAAGTGAATATATTATATAGTTGTTAATTCCTATCAAATATAGAAATTGAGAAAGTGAATAAACTCTAAGTTGAATACAAAAAGTAAAAAGTACACAAATTATAGGTTAATAAAAATTAGAAAATAAATGAAAAATCACAAGAACATAGAAAATTATAAAATTGTCACATCAATAAGTAAGTGTCCTCATAAAAACATTAAAATAAAAATATATAAATGTTATCACATTAAAATCAAAATATCATATGGGAAGTTGCAACGATTTTTTTAATAAGTAAAAATTAGCAATGAAATGAGAAAGTTGCCACGTAACATCTTTTTTTAATTCCATATTAAAAAAATTTAATTTTATCCTTTGCACATGGATAAATAAAAGCCTCCTCCGTTAACTAGGGTTTTCGGGAATCTGAAAGCCATTTGTGTAGATCTACTAAATGAAGATAAAGACCAATGAAATAAAAAACAAGGTCATTGGTACTATAGAAGGTTGCCTAGACTGCAACATCTTTCACAATGGAAATAGTTATGGCTAGAACTTTCTAAAACAGAAGACAAGTAGAATGCGAGACATTCTTTATAATGTCACTAAAAGAAGATTTACTCAAATCATCATTAGAAGGAAGAGGACCGGATCTACAACTGTTATCCATATTGGCTTCCACGAAATGCCCAAAATTAGCTTCAACGTGAGCACCGAGTCCACCAGAGGAGGAAGACACTACTGAACCAGAATGAGCCACATCCATGCAAGAAATAGAGTCAACAAGGAGGGATGATACATTCACTACAAGGAGAACATCTTATTGCGGAGGTTTTTGTGGAGGTTTTTAGTGTAACAAAATTTGGCAAAATTTTCAAAAAAAACTCTGCTACAACCTCCTTTATTGGTTGTGGAGGTTTTTAAGCAGATGTTCTATATAACTAAAAACAATTGGGCGGGCAGAGGTTGTAGCAAAGGTTTTTTCTTTCGATGCATTTCTTGTCAAAACGAACCAGTTTGGTATTGAAACACACACATTGATATTGTAATACAATAAAAATGCCCCATTGTGTTTATAACTAATGTGCACCAAATCCCCCTTTTTCATTGTATGCAGAGCACCGATGCTCTTATAATTACTATGCATCGGTTATGTGTTCTTCTCTTATGATGCACTGGTGCGCTTTAGTACTTGTATGACTCGGTGCCATCAGGTTACAAATAGAACCGGTGCGCTTTAGGATTAGTACATGCTGGAGTAGTTAAGTTATAGTTATTCCCAGTGCGATAATGTTATTCAGAGACCTGGTGTGTTTAATATAGAATGTACCTCGGTGCTTCTGTAATTAGTACGTACCGACATGTCAGCAACATTATTTTTAGTATGCATCGGAGCGTATAATATAGTAAAGGCACCGCGTAAATAGTAGCTAGCTCTATGGTGCGTATAACAAACATAATGCACTGGTTAATATTTCAAACATGAGCACCGTGCAATTTTGAAATGATAAATATTATTGTATGTTATATCGTTTATGGAACTGTGTGTTTTCTCAATAGTACATGTCAGTATGTTATTATAATTAATATTTATCGATGTGTATGACTCCTCAAAATGCATTGATGTCTATATTATGGCTCTAGTGAGTTCAAAAGAATACAATGCACTGATATGTATATACTTTAATTCATTGTTTTCTACAAATTGTCAATTTATTATTTCAAAATCAAATATTTTTTTATAACAATATTGTTTTATATTTATGTTATTGCATTAATGTGTTATCCAACGAATTAAACGTATTATTTATTTATTTGTATCAATGTAAATCATCCACGTATTATTTATTCAATAACACAACATTTTACAACATTCGACAATGCAATGAAATAACAAACACATTTTATTATATATGAATAATAGACTCATTATCATACAAAAAGAGACAACATATTGGTCTAGTACAATAATCAAATTACAACCAATTTGTAATTTTTACACTTATTGGTAATATGTTCTCATGAAATTGGGACAATATGTCGAGTACATTAAACAAAATCCTTGATTTTCATAAACAAATATTCCAAAACATACAACTTGCAGTAACATTAAATTATATTGATTGTCCTTCATC
Source organism: Picea glauca (assembly GCA_000966675.3). Lineage (NCBI taxonomy): Eukaryota > Viridiplantae > Streptophyta > Pinopsida > Pinales > Pinaceae > Picea > Picea glauca. Next base: position 502,220 of record JZKD02S1673258.1, read on the forward strand.
GGTTGAATTGTTGGCATTGCTCGAGTTGCATGCATGTCTCATTTCTTCATCATTTTTAGGCGATGTTGTACTTTGGTTTTCTAACATAATGTTCTCTTGATGATTGGCTTGTTTTTTATGTTATGCCCCTTAATCTTCCATCTACAAACACAAAAATAAATTGTAATAAGTATATCTACATTTATATATATAGTAGAATATGCATGATTGAGTAAATCAAAAAACATACCTTAGCACCAAGTCTTTCATAAACAATACACATTCTTTCGAAGCTATGCTTCATGAATTCTCTCAAAATATCCTCTGATGCCTGCATTCCATACTTTGTTTCTTGCATGTTTAATACGACATGACAAAGCATAGTCGATATAATCAATATAAAGTTTTCGTGTTTTTTCATTAATTATAAAACAAGGAAAGTTAAACAACATAGCTACTTACAAATTGTTCAATTAAACTTCCATTCTTCAACATATACTCACAACCCATACCTAACCCATTTTTTATCAATTCATGGGTTGGCTCCTCCTTGTATGTTAGCACATAGTTAAAGGCATCCATGGACAAGTGTAAATTAATTATTTAAATATAAATATCATAGAAAACATGAAATTTTAAGAAAGGTTGAAAATGTAAATACTCACAAAGGTTGTGATCAACAATTTTATTCCTCATCGTCACGTCTTATGTGATTAATGGATTCTATTTGTTTTTCTTTTCTGCAACAAAACAATTGAAAATTAGTATTTCATGTGATACTTAAATTCAATGTACATAAAAGAACAAAAAAATGATTACGTACCTCTGATGCACATTGTAGTTGGGATTGCTCCTCTTGCAACAAAATTGTGTTTATTTCTTTTAACATCTTATTCTACACTTTTTTGGACATCCCTACCAACATGTCTTTGCTTTCCCCTTGTCTGTCCCTTGGAATTTTCAAAATCTCCCTAGAAGAAAAAGATATAAAATTATTATTTTTGAAAAAAATAAGAACCCGATGCGTATATTAAGATAATTCATGTCGGGGTATTAACAAAATATGTACACAACGAAAATTCATACATACATATACACACCGATATAGTATAACAGTGTTGTTGCGAAATTGAAAACGTTTTACAATTTTTTATATTCAGTTAGTGCTTTATGAACTAAGAAAAGCACAGCTTCCTATGTATTATTTATTACACATCATTGAGCACAAAGGAAATTTAAGAAATGACGATTTACATATAAAACAATGATTTTTCCATTTTAAACTCAACAGTGTGTTTTGTAATAAATGTTCCCCGGTGCGTGTTTCAATAAAATGTGCATTGTCAAACGCGAAAAGAATTTGTAATGATATTTTAAATTGAAATAAAGTGGTGTTGTTTACAATCAAATACACTCTAGTGTGCTTACTGTATAAATAGTGCATCAATCTCTGCAAAGGCATTTTTTAAAAACAAAAAACCAACAGCGACATGAGGGCTTAGGATGCAATGAAATAAGTGCTTTGATTGCAATGGATAGGAAATGTCCATATATAAATAACCAAACCCTATAAAGAAGTTGTACTTAAAAAAAAATCTTCTTATGAAATATGGAAGGAGAAAACAAAAGAACAATCAGGAAATTAGAGCTTCCAATACTGAAGGTAAGTATGAAAACCTTTTATTTTTGTTTGGGAATGCATTGAAAATTGTTTGAATCAAATAAGATCATGATCAAGATGATTACTAGAATGAAATCATATACCTGAAATTTCTACTCTGCAGATTTCTATGTGATCTACAGTAGTCCCCCCTCAGATTTGGCTCTTCAAAAAAAACCCACCCACTCAGAAATATTTGTTGATAAATCTTTGTTGCACAAATATCCTCTCTAAAATTTGGCAAACAATAAAACAATGAATAGGGTTTTCCTTTATAAACAAAAAAACTCAAATTCTCACTCATTTTTTCCGTTGTATATTTTGGCACATTGATGATAAACATGTGCACTATTTTTTTTTTCAGAAGTTATGTTTTTCGATGCGTTATTCCATGTGTAGCGCATCGATGCGATATTCATAATACACCGACATGGTATGCATAACACACCGATTTATTTTTGTAATAAATTTCAAAGTCTTGATAGTAAGCACACGTTATTTTTCTAACTTGCTTCAATCAGTGCAATAGACAGTTTGAAATGCACCGATGTGATGTGTAATTAATAACGCATCGAGGAGGTGTGTAAGTAATAACGTAGTGTAAGACAGTTACATTTGCATAATGTAAATGTAAACATCTGTATTTAAATTTTGCAAAGGTTTTGTTTTGCGAAGGCATTAACGAAGGTTATTCTTCGGTGCTTATCTCAATCAAATGCACCAGTGTGTTTTGTTTATACATATGCATCAGTGTTTTTTCAAATGATAAAGTGCACCAGTGAGGGAGAGAGAGGGGGGAGAGAGGGAAGGGGATACAGTGAGTGAGAGAGGGAGGGGAATAACAGGTGAGGAGGAGAGAGGGTTTGATGCAAGAGAGAGGGGCGGGGATATAGGGAGAGAAGGGAAGGAAAGGAGGAAGAGAGTGAGAGAGGGGTTGAACATAAAATTCACATTTTCTATGTTCGAGGAGGATATTTTCAAGGATCGAGTAATGTTTTTAGATTTTGTAAATCCAAATTGAGATTTATTGTATAGATGAGTGGAAAAAAACAGTAGTATTGTAGAAAAAAACAATGATCTTTTAGCTGTGATGTCAAGTTATAAAAGTTATTCGAAGTTATTTTTGAAGTTAGATTTTTCTATGCTACGAAAGACGATGGTTTTTTGTTTTAATGCAGGAAAAGAAGAATTAAAATATCAAATGGCCAATTCTTCAAATTCCAGTGTCGCCTCATTACGTATCTTTGGAACTTCTTCAAGTTCTATCACACCAATTGCAACACGTCTAGATTTTATTGATAATTCATTTATCTCATTGAATTTGTGTTATGTATGCAGGTGCAGTTTAATAATTTATCATTGAATTTTGCAAGATCGAGTTCATATGCTCAAGGTATTCATGTGGTCCCAAAATTCCGCAAGATCTTATCAAGAGAAAGATACTACAAGAAGATGTTTGATTAAAATCGACAACTTCTTTACTCTACCAATCCTAACATGCCATCTTCCAACAACCATCCTAGGTCAACGGTATTACACCATGAATTTGATATCTTTTACATAGAGAACCTCATAGGGCGTAAGAAAAATATGTTTGAGTAATTGTATTTTTGGATTTTCAATGGAACTATTGTAAATGGATTTCTTAATTCGAAATTTGTTTTATAAAGGGGTTGGTTTCATGTTTATTATTGGGAAAAAAAATTACATGCTTCTAATAAGTGTTTGGTATAATGTTTGAACATATTAAAAACATTGTGTTACTAATATTGTCAATGTAATGTTCAATATTTTTACAATCAGAATTTTGATGATGAGCGACCTATCTACCATCTATCGTTGCACCCCACTACGATGTCAAGTCGTGAGCTTGCTACTAAATGAAAAGAGCTCGGAGAGGAAGCATACCGAGAATGGTTGAAACAACCACCTATTTAATTCCCACTACATCTTGAGTCACCAATTCAAAACCTCAATAGTAACACTAGTCCTTCACATGTTAGGGATGAAGGCAATGATATAGAGGTTTGTACAAATGATTTCTTGTAGGATACCAAGGACATGGAGGGAATGTTCTTAGATGCTTCCAGCAAAATGAACTAGGGGATGATGTTGATGTCATAGATAGCTTCTACGAAAACCTGAAATCTTCTTTCACCACCCCTCTATTTGGTCTAGTATAGGAATCTACAAGGTCTACCCAGTTAGGGACAACATTGTTATAGTACAACTTGAAATCAATGTATGGTATGTTAGACGCATGTTTCGCGGAAATTTTGAGGTAACTAACCATTAAGTCCCCTAAAGTTTTAAAGAATCTTGTCACATAATGAAGGAATAAAAGGGTTGATTTTATTCATGCTTAATGACCGTGTAAATTTCTATTTCCCACTAATTGTAGGTTATTCAAAAATAAGGTACTTTCAAGTGATAATCGCTTTCCCAATAGTTGCGCAGAGGCAAAGCAAATGTTGAAAATGTTGGGTGTTGAGTACATATCATACATATGTGGACAAATACATATGTCAAGAATGTAGGCATGACAAGTACCATAAATCAAAAAACAAGGGTAAGGCACATGGTCCTCCTCATAAGATATTGAGGCACATGCCTATAACTCCAAGGATTCAAAGGTTCTTTAACTGCAAACAATTAGCCATGTTGCAGGGGTGGCATGCCTCACATAGAAGTGAGCCAAGAGTTATGTGAATCCCAAAAGATTCAATAGGCATGAATCATATAGAGGATACATGGCCTAATAAATTCAAGGATGAAGTATGGAGCCTCTGATTAAGCATAGCTATGGAAGGAGTTAACCCATATTCCATCCAAAACACCAACTATTATGTCTGGCCAGTGGTAGTGATCAATAAAAATATCCTCCCATGGTTTTCCATGAAGAATGAACATCTTATGTTGGCTCTTATCGTCTCAGGTAGAAGACAAGTGAAGAGAATGGATATCTACCTCCAACCATTGATCGATGAATTTAAGCAATTATGGGAAGGGATACATGTATATGATGTATCAAGACCCATCCAAATGAAGAGGTATTTTCATTGTATGGCATATGTGCATACACCATGCATGATTATCCAGGACTAGGAGTTTGATCTGGTAAGCATGTTCATCGATTTGTTTATATCTGTAATTTTATTTGGCATACTTCATTTGGTGCAACTATATTTTTGACACTAACAAGCTATGTATACATTAACATCGTAGGTCTTGTAACAAAAGGGTTCCATGGATGTAAATGTTATGGACCTTCTATAAAGGTTAGGTGGTCCAATGACCTATGAAAGTCGGTGTACGACTCTTTGAGGGTATTCCTCCCAAAAGACCACCCTTATATAAGAGTTGCATTTTATTTCAATGGTAAACTAGAGAGAACATGGAGACCTTAAATAATGACACCAACATATTGGAATAGGGAATATGACACAAAGAAGGAGAAGGAAATGACAGAATTCTTTGATTCAAATGGGGAACCTATGTTCAATGATCTTAAATTTTTTGACATTTATGTTGAGAAAATTACCGTTGGGATGAAAACGAAATATGTATTTTATGAGCTTCCATATTGGGAGCATCTTAAGATTGGCCACTTACTAGATCCCATGCATATATTCAAAAATGTTTCATCTTCTTTATGGAGGCACATACCATGGAACAAAAGTGACACAATGGATTTCAAAAGAGATCTTATTTCTTTGAATACTAAACAAACACATTGGCCAAGAAATGAAAATAGATGAGAGGTTGGTCCCTCTTGGTCTTTTAAAGAAGGTGATGTTCCATGGATTTTGAAGAAAGATGATATTTCTATGGCAAAGGATGTTATATTGGGTGTGAAGGCACCTTCCTTATATGGGTCGACTCTACAACATTATTTCACTGTAGATGGGAATTTGTCAGGGTTTAAATCACATGACCATATAAACCTTCTAAGGGTATGTATGTTGAATACATGATTCTCCTAGTTCTATACTCACGTTGGTAAAAATGTGTTATGCACTCACAGTTTTATGGAAATTAATGATGTGTGTGTCTATTTTGTAGTGTCATTATCCTTTGTTCATGCGTGGTTGTGTGAACCATGACTTCCCCCAGGACCTGCGATGTGTCATATCGAAATTATCTACATTTGTACGTTGGATCACATCAAGGGAGATTCATGTGGCTATCATTCCATGGTGGCACCAAGAGATAGTTGAGATTGTTTGTATGTTTGAGAAGGAACTGCCTACGAGTTTTATGGACTTGCAAGTCCATCTTCTTATAATCCACCTACCTAATGAGGTTGAATTAGTTTGGGTGATATCATGTCATTGGATGTTCTTCTTAGAGAGGTACATGAAAAAATTGAAGGGGTTTGTTTGAAAAACAGAAAAATCGGCGGTCTCTATGGAAAAAGGGTACATAGTGTACGAGTCATTCTATTATGCTAGTGAGTACATCAAGCAAATTGATGACACATAAGGGGTAGTAGTTTCGGATGACCATCAAGATGAGGAAAAAATGGAAGGGGAGATACTCCAAATGAATAGAAAAAGGTGCTTGATAAAGAGTAAGTCAGTTATATTTTGTCAATTTAGTATAAAGAAATTGTTTGCATTGAAGCAGATAATATAATTTTCATCCCATGTTATTTGTTTTGAATTCTTTTATACATCTGTGAATTTAGAAATTTTGATGCCATCAATAAATTCATTCTTTAAGTTGATAATGTATATTTTATCTCATGCTATTCGTTTTTAATTTTTGTATACATCAGCAAATTTTGAAATGGATGCCATCAATAATTTTTTTCTTTACAATGCGAAGGCAATGCGACCATGGGTTGTGTTGTATGAAGAGAAAAGAAGGAAATGGAATAGTGACAGGAAATCATTTAGACATTTGAATAGTAGAATCATGTCTTATCCTGATCATTTAAGAGAAAATATGCCAAAAATATGTCCCAACAGTTGGGTGGTTGACTAGATACAAGAGAAATATGCAATGTTCGTCCGTAACCCACGTGGACAAGATTTGGATGCACTAAAAATAGGAATATGGTGCAGTAACTCTGTAATAACCTCTTTAAGTACCATATTTTGTGGAACTTTTGAGGTAACTAACCATTGATCCCCCTAAATTTTTAAAGAATCTTGTCACATAATGAACGAATAAAAGGGTTGATTTTTTTCATGCTTAATGACCGTGTAAATTTCTATTTCCCACTAATTGTAGGTTATTCAAAAATAAGGTACTTTTGAGGTAACTAACCATTAAGTCCCCTAAATTTTTAAAGAATCTTGTCACATAATGAAGGAATAAAAGGATTGATTTTATTCATGCTTAATGACCGTGTAAATTTCTATTTACCACTAATTGTAGGTTATTCAAAAATAAGGTACTTTCGAGTGATAATCGCTTTCCCAATAGTTGTGCAGAGGCAAAGCAAATGTTGAAAATGTTGGGTGTTGAGTACATATCATACATATGTGGACAAAGACATATGTCAAGAATGTGGGCATGACAAGTACCATAAATCAAAAAACAAGGGTAAGGCACATTGTCGTCCTCATAAGATATTGAGGAACATGCCTATAACTCCAAGGATTCAAAGGTTCTTTAATTGCAAACAATTATCCATGTTGCAGGGGTGGCATGCCTCACATAAAAGTGAGCCAAGAGTTATGTGAATCCCAAAAGATTCAATAGCCATGAATCATATAGAGGATACATGGACTGATAAATTCAAGGATGAAGTATGGAGCCTCTGATTAAGCATAGCTATGGAAGGAGTTAACCCATATTCCCTCCAAAACACCAACTATTATGTCTGGCTAGTGGTAGTGATCAATAAAAATATCCTCCCATGGTTTTCCATGAAGAATGAACATCTTATGTTGGCTCTTATCGTCTCGGGTAGAAGACAAGTGAAGAGAATGGATATCTACCTCCAACCATTGATCGATGAATTTAAGCAATTATGGGAAGGGATACATGTATATGATGTATCAAGACCCATCCAAATGAAGAGGTATTTTCATTGTATGGCATATGTGCATACACCATGCATGATTATCCAGGACTAGGAGTTTGATCTGGTAAGCATGTTCATCGATTTGTTTATATCTGTAATTTTATTTGGCATACTTCATTTGGTGCAACTATATTTTTGACACTAACAAGCTATGTATACATTAACATCGTAGGTCTTGTAACAAAAGGGTTCCATGGATGTAAATGTTATGGACCTTCTATAAAGGTTAGGTGGTCCAATGACCTATGAAAGTCGGTGTACGACTCTTTGAGGGTATTCCTCCCAAAAGACCACCCTTATATAAGAGTTGCATTTTATTTCAATGGTAAACTAGAGAGAACATGGAGACCTTAAATAATGACACCAACATATTGGAATAGGGAATATGACACAAAGAAGGAGAAGGAAATGACAGAATTCTTTGATTCAAATGGGGAACCTATGTTCAATGATCTTAAATTTTTTGACATTTATGTTGAGAAAATTACCGTTGGGATGAAAACGAAATATGTATTTTATGAGCTTCCATATTGGGAGCATCTTAAGATTGGCCACTTACTAGATCCCATGCATATATTCAAAAATGTTTCATCTTCTTTATGGAGGCACATACCATGGAACAAAAGTGACACAATGGATTTCAAAAGAGATCTTATTTCTTTGAATACTAAACAAACACATTGGCCAAGAAATGAAAATAGATGAGAGGTTGGTCCCTCTTGGTCTTTTAAAGAAGGTGATGTTCCATGGATTTTGAAGAAAGATGATATTTCTATGGCAAAGGATGTTATATTGGGTGTGAAGGCACCTTCCTTATATGGGTCGACTCTACAACATTATTTCACTGTAGATGGGAATTTGTCAGGGTTTAAATCACATGACCATATAAACCTTCTAAGGGTATGTATGTTGAATACATGATTCTCCTAGTTCTATACTCACGTTGGTAAAAATGTGTTATGCACTCACAGTTTTATGGAAATTAATGATGTGTGTGTCTATTTTGTAGTGTCATTATCCTTTGTTCATGCGTGGTTGTGTGAACCATGACTTCCCCCAGGACCTGCGATGTGTCATATCGAAATTATCTACATTTGTACGTTGGATCACATCAAGGGAGATTCATGTGGCTATCATTCCATGGTGGCACCAAGAGATAGTTGAGATTGTTTGTATGTTTGAGAAGGAACTGCCTACGAGTTTTATGGACTTGCAAGTCCATCTTCTTATAATCCACCTACCTAATGAGGTTGAATTAGTTTGGGTGATATCATGTCATTGGATGTTCTTCTTAGAGAGGTACATGAAAAAATTGAAGGGGTTTGTTTGAAAAACAGAAAAATCGGCGGTCTCTATGGAAAAAGGGTACATAGTGTACGAGTCATTCTATTATGCTAGTGAGTACATCAAGCAAATTGATGACACATAAGGGGTAGTAGTTTCGGATGACCATCAAGATGAGGAAAAAATGGAAGGGGAGATACTCCAAATGAATAGAAAAAGGTGCTTGATAAAGAGTAAGTCAGTTATATTTTGTCAATTTAGTATAAAGAAATTGTTTGCATTGAAGCAGATAATATAATTTTCATCCCATGTTATTTGTTTTGAATTCTTTTATACATCTGTGAATTTAGAAATTTTGATGCCATCAATAAATTCATTCTTTAAGTTGATAATGTATATTTTATCTCATGCTATTCGTTTTTAATTTTTGTATACATCAGCAAATTTTGAAATAGATGCCATCAATAAATTTGTTCTTTACAATGCGAAGGCAACGTGACCATGGGTCGTGTTGTATGAAGAGAAAAGAAGGAAATGGAACAGTGACAGAAAATCATTTAGACATTTGAATAGTAGAATCATGTCTTATCCTGATCATTTAAAAGAAAATATGCCAAAAATATGTCCCAGCAGTTGGGTGGCTGACTAGATACAAGAGAAATATGCAATGTTCGGTCGTAACCCACGTGGACAAGATTTGGATGCACTAAAAATAGGAATATGGTGCAGCAACTCTGTAATAACCTCTTTGAGTACCATATTCTATTTATAATATTTCACATTTGAATTGTAACACGTATTATGTTTTTTTTAATGCTTCAATTATTAGACATATGACACTGCCCTTTGTTTGCATTTTTGCAGGTGCATTTATTCACATCTATGTGGGCATATGGACATCATTGAGCATTGAGCATGTTAATGAAGTCCACATCACACAAGATTGTGGAGTGGAGGTTGAATTCGATGAATCTATCTATGATAGCCATCGTGATCAAAACCTGATAGAGGGGAAGTTAGGTTACATTGGAAAGATACAAGAGATCATGCAAGTGTACTTCTCATCATTTCAATGTGTTATTTTTATTGCAAGTGGTGGGATACCTTTGATCGAATAAATTTAAAGGAAGATCGTGGTAGTCGGCTAATATGTATTAACTCTAAAAAAAATGTGGGTTGAAAGTAAGGAGCCTTATGTTTTCCCAAAGCAACCAATTGTTTTTTTACCTAGATGTGTTGAATGGGGATTGGTGGTTTGTACTGAGACATGATCTGGGTTCTAAACATCTTTTTGGGAACAAAAATGTTACAACGCCAAGCAAGGAAGATAATCAAGGTGATGGCAATGAAGATTTCATGTAAATGATTTGTTTGGACATTTATGTTGTGGATGTGTCATTTATTATGGGTATCTATAATGGACAATTATGTTTTTTGTTTTTTTTTTCCTTCATTTTATAATTATGTTGGATATGAAAAGTTACAACCATTTACAACCACCATATTGAAAATACATTAAATAGACGTACAAGGATGACATTTCGTTTTGATATTTTTTCATTGTTATATTTATTGTTTATTATAGAAAATTTATGTTGTATTATATTAAAATATGTTTATGTTAACCTTTGAATTACTAAGAATTAATTGAGATATCAAAAAGTTGGTGGCGTACAATAGTGAATATTTATTTTTTATTATATTTTATTTAACGAAAAACTGAATATATTAAAAAATATTCAAACCTCAAAAATTTTATTGTTTGAGAAAATGAAAATTCAAATAAATATATACTTACTTTGATGGAACTTCTAAGGAGAATTCCAACAAAATAATTGTGCAACATCTACAGTACTTGTGGTGTACTTTGCATTACCAACTTTGATGGCATTCCCCACCTTAACTAGTGCAACTATCATAGCCTTCACCTATTCCACTCCATCCTTTAGTTTTATAATCATATAAACTTATATTAATAATTATTTTCACATTCTCCTTGAAAAAAGTGTTAATATAGGAAGGATATGAAAATTCTAAAAGAGTCTTTTTCTAGAGCCTAGTTAAAATTAAGGAAAATTTTAATGATCCATATGTATCTAAAAGTAGAGAATCATTTGTCAATTTTACTAATTATAAAATGTTGGGTGATATTATTTTAAATAAAAGATTCATAAAGTATGTATTAGAGTAAAACATTGTGAAACCATTTCATCGAAAGTGTATATATCAAAATGTATTATTATTCTCTGTATTTATTACTTTAAATTTAATTGAATAAATTTCATATATTATAATAGTTGGATAATATAAATTAATAAAATCTTTGGAAAAATCAAATATTAATAAAATATAATCATTGTTATTTTAGTAAACAAATATATTATAACTTTGTCTTGTAATCTTTGAGTAATAAAAACTAAAAAAATAATGTTATTATTACATCATCAACATTATTATTAGTGACTAATTATGTTATAATGTTATTATTATAATAGATGAAAAAGACATAAATATTCAAATCACAATCATTTCACTCATCATATTCAAGTATTTTTGTTTCTAAACATGTTTAATCAACATATTCTATCTTGTTGGACAACAAACAATTCACCTTGAACAACAATTAAACATTATATGGCATTAATAGTTATAATTTTTTGCAATCACAATCCAAATTAAATGATTTCATAAAAGTAAAGTTAAACATTATATGGAAACTATAAATTTAAATGAGTGATACATATCAAATTTCACTTAAAAACAGAGAAACCATTAACAATGTTCATCTTTAGCATACTCATATTACATTTTATAAATTAAACAACAACAACAACCACAACATTATATTAAAAACATAATATACATGAGTGATATACATATGAATATACATCTCAAAAAATCTATAAACATGTCATATATAGATCTCCAGTCAAATATAAAACAATTAGTATAAATGTCAATTAGTACCACTACTACCTAGGTCCACCACTAGAGCCAGGTGCATCATTGTCTCTGCTACTAGATGTATAGCCTCTATCAAGAACAACTATCTCAGAAGCAAATTTTGATATAAGTGCATTATCAAGTGTTTATTTATCAATATCATGAATATGTGCATCATCAACACCTAATGTGATCATAGTGTCCAAAGCATCAAAAGATTGTGACGCATGTGGAGGAAGAGGAGGAATAGGGGTATCAGTGGATGATGACACATATGGACTAGGAGAAAGACAATGATCAGTGGATGGTGACACAAGCAGAGGAAGAGGAGGAGGAGGAGGATCGGATGTGGATATAGGTTTAGACACATGTAGAGGGGAAATGGGAGGAGGAGGATCAAACGTGGATGGATGATCGGTAAATGTTGCAACCGCCTCATGTGGAGGAGAATCGGGAGGACGAGGAGGATCATGTGGTGAAGTAGAGGATGTGGATGGCTCTATTTATGAGCTAGATGTATTTTGATCACGAGCACTGGCCATCAATGTATCAATGAGGTTGATTGCACCAACAATATGACGCATCAACATCATCATGTCACGAGGAAAATGCCTCCATGTAGTAGAGAGAACCTCTACCCATAATATGTCTATAGGGGGTACAGGTACCACTCCATGACTATTCATGACACAACATAGCTCATCCACCACCTCTAGCCAGACTCTTGAATCCATCCTCTGTGGCATGTGGGGTCTTTGTACTACTGTATGTTTCTCTTCTACCTCCTCCATCACCTCATCCTCATGTTGGGGAGGTGCATCCCTAGCATATGTGCCAATATCTGGGGAAAAAATAGATAATAATTATAAAATAATTGAAACAAAATGTTACAATAAATTACATGTGCATTAAATTGACATAAAAATATGCAAATAGATTGATCAAAATGTAACGATAATATCACCTCTCTCATAGGTTGGCTCCTCTACTGTAAATCGTATGTTTGGACATCCTCTGTAATATATCCCCACATATGGATACTCTACAATATTGAGGACATTATCATCCTTGCTAGACAATAAATCAATAATCGTCTTTCCCACCGAAGTAATGAGATACTCGGATTGGCCCCTCTTCAGCATCAACTACCCCCACATGCACATACGTGCATCAAACGTAGGCCTAGCAGGAAAGTGGGGTACCACTGACTGAGTGGCATGAACCCTCTCAAAAAATAGTGTATATAACTTAGATATTAATGGGAATAATCTCATCCCGAAAAAAACAAAGCAATAATGATCTAATGCATGACAAAATTGTCTCAAAAAAACATCCGTCCACCTAATCAGTTGGGGCTCCCATAATAAACTATCTACATAATATAACATAGGGAAACTAATGTGCTTCCCATCATAGCTATAATGTCACAGTGACGAGAGAATATAACATAGGAACCTAACATCCTCTCTCTCAAATGCACCTATCTGTGGCTAACCACCTTTAACCTAGAACTTTGAAGTTGAAGTAATATTTGGACTGACATATCTCTACACATATTCCATCTAGTTCTCTCCTACAAATACAGGTGGTAGCATAGAGAAATGGGGAAAATACACCCCCCTTCTAGACAACCTGATGATAAAATTCACATCCTCCTCTGTGGGATGATACCAAATATCCAAACCAACCTTGTACCCCTATCTCCCATGATCCCATCAACGAATCAACTACAATAATAATGGTGAGCTCCCCCTAAGGGATCTTCCCTTCTAATAAGACTTTAGGAGGCCAATATCCATCAAAATTTCGTGAGTATGTCGTGAAATAGGGCGAGTGTAAGCCTCCCTGTCCCTCTCCCTAGCCTCCCACTCACGCACAAAAGTATATGCCTTGACTCATCGTTGCTCCGCCTCCTCCTGCTCTCGTCGTCATCATATCTAATTCACATACAAATATTATTAGGAACATATATAAATATAAAATAAATTTAAACTATAAAACAAATACATATAAATTACGTGTATTTAAAAAAATCCAAAGGTGGAATCGCCAACCGTTTCCTTCACACATTTTGAGCACTTTTACTCGATATTGGTCATTTGAGCGGTGATCAATTTGTTATTAACCTAATATATCAAGTATCATGGTGGGAGTGGAGTTGTTGGGAGCTCAACAATTTGTATCTCATTCCTTGATACTCATCGAAGACTCTTCTTTGATAGAAGTATTGACCCACAATTAGTACAAGGTAGCTTTACACCGGTGAGGTGCACTTCTCACCCATCAAAGTCCACCTTGTACAAGAGAGAGTATATAGAAGGCACGCATGAGGCACAGAAAAGGTCCTGGAGCACCACCTAGAACAACGATTATTCTAAATCAACCTAGATACATGTTGATCGATACACCAACCCAACCTAGTTGGCTCCCCGCAATTCTCTCTTTGACACCAGGATAATTTAAATTCATGATTGCTCAAAAACTACTACTTACTCGGTCCTCTAATAGCATATGTCACTTATTCACGCCTGTCCATTTGGTAATGCAAGTTGACCTGACCCACTTTCATGTCCCTCACAGTAGCGCTCCCACCTTTCACAACCAAGCCCAGATGGCATGGGATATCAGGTCAGGCCATTATCGAGTTAGGAAAGTCGCTCGATTTCATTGAAATCCCGAGAACCCGACCTTGCCTAGTCACACTCTATGGGAAACAATGTTGTTGGTCATTATATCTTTCATTACGCTTTAGCATCGGGCAAGGAAAAACAACTAGAAGGGTTGTGAGAAACATTTAGATAAAATGAGATCATATATGTTAGATAAGGTAGGGAGTATATCGAAATGATCATGACCTTTAGTGGGATGGTGGGGCGATAGATACTATTTTTTTGTCCCGTCGAACCGAAGCTAAAACCTATTTTTCATATCCCTCCTTTTATACGATATTATATGAAAGCAAAGGTAATTATCTAAGTGAAAAGTGAAGGAAATGATCTGAGTGAAATGAATTATTCTTGAATTCCTACTATATCAAAATATTGTGTCTATTCATTGAGAGATAAATCCAATGGTTAAGTAATTTGGGATCGATCTTGACAAGGGGAACAAAGCGAAGGCAGCTAGTGTGTAAAGAGAAAAGGTTCCAGTAGAAAGTGAACTAACCCCATCTTCACTATGGTTTTGTAAGGAATCGTCGAAAGAAGTGCGGTAAACGACAACGAACTAGAATGATAGTGATTATCTTTTCTAACAGATAATGCCAGCAAGAGGACACGTTTATGGGGGGGATCGCTCAATCGGTTGACTAGAGTGCAGGTATTCTTTTTTGAAGTGATGGGTCCCCAAAACACCCATCGATTAACAAATATCTTTAGGGAGAGAAATATGAATACGTGTACTTTAATTAAAAGGTTATCATCTTATCTCTAAATCCCACAACAGAGGGAATCGAGACGACATTTTTTTTTCCTTCTTCTCCAGAGTCACAGAGAACAATCCTTCATGGGAAGAACAAACTTCCTATGAATGACTACTTTGTCTCGATGCTTCAATGCCCTAGTTGATACATTTTCGAAGTTGTTTTCCTAGTGATCTATTACTTAAGATAACCCCTATTTCTTTATCACATACATAGGGAGTGGATACCAAACTCTACTTACACATTAAAGAGAAAACCTTTGAATTAAAGCAGGGCATGTTTGAACACCGAAGATTTATAAGGTTATTTTCCCAATCCATAATGAAGTGAGACTAATAGATCCTCAAAGGGAAAAGGTAGACCATAAGTAGTGTACTAGAATTGGGTCAGGGTCCATCATAGCAATGTTGAAAGGGGTAAACGCATAAATGAAGAGTGCCTAGTGGTTGAAGGGTCATAAGGAAGAGGCTTCAATAGTTGAGGGTGACTCCTCTCCTTTTGGTCAAGCGGCCTATTGGCTCCTAAGGAGTGAACAAACCTAATGATCGACGAAGAAATGGTTGGTTGATCAAATGCTTGACTAATAAGAGGTAGTAAAGGATGTCAAACAATTAGCTTAGGTTGATGGACAGTTGGTTTGGATTGTTGGTTGTCATTGATGTCAACCCTTGGAGAGTGATATTGTAGATTGATTTCAACCCTTGTAGAAGTCCAGTAGAATAAAGGTATGGGTAAGGGACTCAAGTTTGTTTGAGGTATAAAGGCATGAATATCATTGTATTTGTAGGTAAGACTATTCTAGATGGATAATACGTGTCATGTCATTTCCAGTGATATGTTTAACGTCATATAAATCCTCACGGTTAGAGAGTTATGGCCATGTGAAGTTGGAGAACCCTCATGAGTTATCTAGAAGCCCCCAGAAGGTCAAAGAAGTCAATTATTCTAGAAGCTCCTAGAAGAAGTGTACTAGTCAAATTGATGGTAACTAGGAGTTAATCATGGGTATAGTTGTTGCATTAAGAAAATAATTAAAAATAAATTAGTTGCAACAAGAAGTTGTGAGTTTGATAATTATGGATTGATTATGTAAGGAAAGTGGTTACGATAAGTGGACAAAGGTTGATTAGTCAAAGTGGACAAATTGGTTAAGTGGACAAAATTGGGTTAATGGTTTAACCCTAGAAGATAGAGAAAGGGGTAAAGTTGTTACAAGGAAAATTCTATAGGAAGACATGAAAAGTATAAGGGAAAGGACAAGCCTCTCTCATTTACCTCTATTGAACTTCATTGAATATCATTTGTGAAAGGTTATTTGCAGGTTTTCATTGTCACATATGAAGCTACACAAATATGAGGCAGTGAAGCAAAGTGAGGGAAAATCTTTCATTGTTGCAGAGGTATCAAAATTGCGGCAGAAAAATCACGGCAACAAAATCGCAGCAGGAAAATCACGGCAACCAAATTCCGACAACAAAATCACATATACAGAAACATATCTATAATAGATATGCCGTTACAAAAAAGTAAGAGGTTGATTGGTAAAGGTTGTTACAGGTTGTTGGTACAGGTTGACAGTGATAGGTTGATAGAGGCAGTGTTTGATTCAGTGACAGTGACAGGTTGTCTACATTTGGCATTTATATTACAGGGCGGTTGGACAGGGCAAGGAAAGGGGGTTGTAGCCTCCTTCCAGTTGGTTCCGAAGAATCAGGGAGTGGGAGCTTCCTTTAGGTTGGAGCCTAAGAACTAGGTGGTTGTAGCCACATTTAAGTTGTAGTCGGAGAACATAGGGGGTTGTAGCCTCCTTCTGGTTGTAGCCAGAGAATTGGGGAGTTGGAGCTTTCCTCAGGTTGTAGCCTAAGAAACTAGGGGGTTGGATCCTCCTTCCAATTAAAATTTGGTGCTTCCTTGAATGTAATTCTTAAAGACATATAAGAAAATAATTCTATGGTTTTCTCCCGCATTGGGTTTCCACGTAAAACACTGGTGTAATGTGCATTGTGTGGATGTGTTTATTATTGTTTAGTATGCATTGATGGATGTTAATGTTATATGATGCAATAACATATTAATGATGAACTGATGAACATTGTTGAATAAGTTAAAGGAATATAAATTATGGTTAAAAGGATTAATAAGTAGTATAAATTGTTCATTATTGATTCACCCCCCCCCCTCTCAATAATCCAACAATTGGTATCAGAGTTGTTTCCTTCAAGAGACAGTTTAACCACTGGAAGGAGATCATGGAATATATTGAGGATGGATTACCATTGTTTAATGGTCATAATGGTCTAAAGTATGATATGTGGAGCATAAGGACGAGAACCTTTTTAGAGGCACAGGGATATGATATTTGTTATTCAGTTGTGACAGGACACAATGCTACAAAGAAATCAAAGACTACAAGCAAGAAGGAATTGAAGAAGAATAACAAAATAGCAATGGATTTCATCTGGGAAGGATTACTTGGTCCGGTAAGAGAAAATTTTGGTAAATGTTCATGAGCTTAAGAACTTTGGGATAAGTTACATAATATCTATTCTTCACCCATCACAGATTCAGAGAATGTCAAAGAAGATGCAGGTACAAATCAAGAGGAAAGATGTTGATCATGTCAGACAGATTCAGAAGAAGAAGAGTATGAAATCAACAAAAGTATGTTTTTCTGTTTTAATTGTGAAAAAGGAGGACATATTGAATTTGAATGCCCGCATTTGAAAAATGAAAGTGATGCGATATAAAATCCAAATGAAATAAAAGATAATTCAAAGACTAAAATGGAAAAGAATTATGAAGTGGAATACAGTCAACGAGAAAGAGAACTTGAAGAAGAAATTGTCACCTTGAAGATCCAACTCGAAGAAGCAAGAAGAATAGAAGAAGTAATGAAGATTCAGATGAAGAAGAAAGAAGAGGATTGTGAGAAGCTTGAATAAGAAGTTTTCATCTTGAGAGTAAAAGTTGTCAAGCTCAGCAAAAATGTTGAAGAAGCATCCACATCATCCGCAAGGAAACTTGAAGAGAAATGTCACAGGTTACCAGAAAAGAAGAATGAAGAGAAACCCAAGAGTTATGAGGAATTCATTAAAGGTTTTATGAAGAAGGAAGAGTGCAAGCCACAAAGAAACCTCAATCATGATCATGATCAGTCAAGGCAGGAATTCAGAAGGACTACACCACAAAGAAGATCATTCAATCCCAGGTATGTAAATTTATTTTATGGTCATTGTTTTTAGTGTACTAACTTTGGACATAAGGTTGCAGATTGCAGAGCTTATGAAAGAAATGTTCAAGAAAGAAATGCTTATGAGGCCCCACAGAATATTGAATTCTACAAATTCCACAACTATGGTCATATAGCCTGGAATTGTATAAGTGTAACAGTGCCATCCTTGAAGAAAAAAAACAATATTAGATACACCAAGATTTGGAAAATAAAAGAACAAGAAGAAAAGCAAGATCATAATAAAGAGCAAGTCCCAGAGATCGTGGGATTTCATTAGTACGAGAAAGAAAAGAAGATCAGATTCAAGAGATTGTACTTGCAGTAATTGTAGTGCGAGATGAATCCACAGATAGAAAGAAAGAAGTGAGAGTTCAGAGAGATATTGAGTCTACCAACGAGGATGATGACTACATCGAAAAGGTATTTTTATGAGTCATCTGTCTTGGAGACTCCGAGATAATATGAATATTAGACAAGGGGAGTCTATGCAGTAGTTGAGACAGTTTAGAGAACCATATTTCGAGTAGCTTACAAAGTTCGAGTAGACAAACTCAGAGCAGTCAGTTAGCATAAAAGTAGTATGATATATTGATTAGTTGACAAAATTACACCGGAAGAGGTCTATGACTGTATTCTGACAAAGATATATTCAGCAAAGGTTGTTCCATACATGTAGAGTTTGGATTACAGATAGAGAATACCAGTGGACACATTTGACGTTTGATGATCAGTTACAACAGTGAATACTTCATGATAGTACAATGACATATGGGTCAGCATTGTGGACAGTTGAGTAGCAGAGTCTTGGAAAGTATGGACACAGAAGGATTCATAAGAACACTTAGCAGGTTTGGACAGATATATGATAGTGGATGAGATCATGGATTCAGAGATTGATTTAGATATCGGTTCATAGATTGGTTCAAAGAGTGGTTTAGATATAAAGGAACATTATCTAATATTTCCCCACCCCCCACCCTCATATGAGGGTGGGGGGTGGAGCAATATTAGAGTAAATGTAATAACATTTACTCTAATATTGCCCCACCCCACTCTAATATTTCTCCACCCCCCACCCTCATATCATATATGAGGGTGGGGGGTGGGGAAATATAACATTTACTCTAATATTTCCCCACCCCCTATATGAGGGTGGGGGGTGGGGAAATATTAGAGTAAATGTAATAACATTTACTCTAATATTTCCCCACCCCCTATATGAGGGTGGGGGGTGGGGAAATATTAGATTAAATGTAATTACATTTAATTTAATATTGCCCCACCCCCCACCATCATAGGATGATAATGACACATGAATATTTGAATGCTTATTCTTGAATGCTTTTCAAATATGTCAATTGATTACACAAGGAAGCACCAATGGACAAAAAATCCAAAAGGAAGCAGGTATAGGAATCCCTACATGACATCTTGCAGATATTTCAAAGGGGAGGATATTTTTCATATGTATAGAGAGAGAGTTAGATGTTTGGAGAGAGCACGGAGGCATGATTCCAGGGGGAGCGATGGTCAAAGGGGAAGCATGAGTGATATGACTTAAGTCTTGCATCAGGGTGATACCCTTTGTCAAAGGGGAAGATATTATTCAAATGAAGGGAGAGAGAGTAATCAAAGGCTTATAAACACGGAGAAAGATCAAAGGCACTTAGACAAGGGGAGCAACCCCAAAGGGAGATGCCCTTTGTCATTGATATCAAAGGGGGAGAGATAGAAACATTAATGAGGAGTATGAGCATGAATATTATCATGACTAAGTGTTGCCATCAATGTTGTTGGTGTCATCAATTCCAAAGGGGGATATTGTTAGACAGTTGGCTTAGGTTGATGGACAGATGGTTTGGATTGTTAGTTTTCATTGATTTCAACCCTTGGAGAGTGATATTGTAGATTGATGTCAACCCTTAGAGATTGATGTCAACCCTTGGAGAAGTCTGGTAGCACAAAGGTATGGGTAAGGGAATCAATTTTTTTTGAGGTATAAAGGCAGTAATATCAGTGTATTTGCAGGTAAGACTATTCTAGATGGATAGTACATGTCATGCCATTTCCAGTGATATGTGGAACGTCACATAACTCCTCACGGTTAGAGAGTTATGTCCATGTGAAGTTGGAGAACCCTCATGAGTTATATAGAAACCCATATAAGGGCAAAGAATTCAATTATTCTAGATGCTCCTAGAAGAAGTGTACTAGTCAAATTGATGGTAAGTAGGAGTTAAGAATGGGTATAGTTGTTGCATTAAGAAAATAATTAAAAATAAATTAGTTGCAAAAAGAAGTTGTGAGTTTGATAATTATGGATTGATTATTTAAGGAAAGTTGTTAAGATAAGTGAACAAAGGTTGATTAGTCAAAGTGGACAAAGGGGTTAAGTGGAATAAAGTGGGTTAATGGGTTAACTCTAGAAGATGGGGAAAGGGGTAAAGTTGTTGCAAGGAAACTTCTAGAGGAAGACATGAAGATTATAAAGGAAAGCACAAGCCTCACTCATTTGCCTCTATTGAACTTCATTGAATATCATTTGTGAAAGGTTATTTGCAAGTTTTCATTGTCACATCTAAAGCTACACAAATCTGAGGCAGTGAAGCAAAGCGACGACAAATATTTTGTTGTTGCAGAGATATCAAAATTGCGGCAAAAAAAATCGCGGAAGAAAAATCGTGGCAGGAAAATCGCAACAAGAGAATCACAGCTATATAAACATATCTACAGCTACATAAAAGGAATAGGTTGATTGGTACAGGTTGTTATAGGTTGTTGGTACAGGTTGAAAGTGGTAGTGTTTGATTCAGTGACACTGACAAGTTGTCTACATTTGGCATTTGTATTGCAGGGCAGTTGGACAGGGAAAGGAAAGGGGGTTGTAGCCTCCTTCCGGTTGGTGTAGGAGAATCAGGGAGTTGGACCTTCCTTTAGGTTGGAGCCTAAGAACTAGGTGGTTGTATCCACCTTCCAATTGTATCTGGAGAACATAGGGGGTTGTAGCCAGAGAATTGGGGAGTTGGAGCTTCCCTCGGGTTGTAGCCTAAGAAACTAGGGGGTTGGAGCCTCCTTTCAGTTGGAGCTAGAGAATTGGACGTTGGTGCTTCCTTGAATGTAATTCTTAAAGACATATAAGAAAAGCATTCTTTGGTTTTCTCTTGCATTGGGTTTCCACGTAAAATATCGGTGTATTGTGCATTGTGTGGATGTGTCTATTATTGTTTATTATGCATTGATGGATGTTAATGCTATATGATGCAATAACATACTAATGATGAACTGATGAACATTGTTGAATAAGTTAAAGGAATATACATTGTGGTTAAAAGGATTAATAAGTGGTATAAATTGCTCATTGCTGATTCACCCCCCTCTCAGTAATCCAACAAAGGGGAGCAAAGTGAAGAAGGACCTAACGAGTGTTGAATTTCTCAACGTACGTAGAGCGTCAAGTATCTTTTAAACCCTAATGTTCATTTTTAGATAACAAACCTGGAGAGAATGTGTCATGTTATTGAAGTATGATTCATGTTTTAAGAGAGAAAGAGAAGGTTTAGGGGTTGGGAACTCTTTAGATTTAATGACCCACTCTTTCGAGGAAATTGGTTATTAACAAACAAATAGAGATTGACTTATACAATAAGGTAGGTGTGAAAGTGAATGAACGTCAAGTTGAAGAGGCCTAATGAAAGAGATTGATAAGCATTATGGTTGATCATATTTCTATATACATTATCTCATCATGCCATAATGTAAAGTCAAGTCCATTTCATTGTTTTGGGTTGGTAGTATGGGCATAACTTATGATTGAGGGAGTTGTTTTTGTGCAAAGAATAATCATGCACTGAAATCCCCCAGACAAAGTGTTGAACTATCTAGTTGGCCCCATTTGGATAGAGAGGGCACTAACTAATGATTTGTTGGAGACAGAGATAAGAATTTCTTTGTTGGAGAAGAGATAAGAATAATGATGGAAGAACACGATGTTTTGATTGCCAGTTTTGGGTCGTGTCTAATCGATCTACGTGGAGTGAAATGGAAAAGTATCGAACATATTTAAAGACCCATTTCTTCCTACCTTCCTACATATGTCCCTACCTTTCTATATATGGATGAAAGGGACTAACCCACCTAATGTGTCTCCCCTTTTCCAAACAAAAGGAATTCATTAGAAATAACCCAACCCAACATTCCTTCAATCTACGGAAAAACTCCATCCAATGAAAGAGGAAGAGCGGCATCAAAATAGTTGTCTAATTGACCCTGGATTGACTAGACAAGAGGGACCTAGGGACGAAGCATGTGGAAACTTAGATTGGTCTTTCTCCCTATCACATTCATTGTTGGAAATGGTTAAGCATGCACTTGGTCTTCCTATTTTATTGAAAATTGGATAGGGTAGTAAAGAGCTTGTGTTTTGGAAATAATGGGGTTGGCTTACTGGCTAACATTAATTCATCTCTCGACTTTAAGGGCCTGCATGAACCCCGGTAAGAGCAATGACTTGTATGCAACAAGACCCTTCAATGTTGGAGACAAGGAGCTTTTACTTGTTAGGGAACCCCAAAAATAAATGGGGTGTGGTTGGGTTGCATTTTCTTCTGCACTCGACCAACCTACTCTTCAATGCACTTCCCCTAGACCAACTATATGAAATGTACTCAAGAGGAATAGAAAGGTTTTGGGACTCAACCTTGTGTCGGCTTCAATGTCAAAAGTTGTTACCAAAATTCTTTCCTTTTGAGATTTAAGTTCTTGTTCAGGTGAGCATAGAAAACCTGAAGAAGATTTCTCTCTCACTGAAAGGAAGAGCAAGAGTGAGGAGTGCCTCTTTCGAGGTACTATGATCTATGACTGGATTTATTGCAGAGACAAATGGTGCATGAAAACAATCCCTACAACTACTGATGATTTATGTTTTCTTTATAAATAGTGAAAGTGATAAAACTTAGAGATTGTTGAACGTAGTGTCCATTAACTCAATGCAGAAGGGTGGATTAATCATGACCACAAGACATAGTGCTAGAAAATAAACAGGGATCATAAGAAGAAGCAACATAATACTTTATGACTCCTAAGATCATATTTTTTTTCCCTAAGTTAGTTGTCAAGCAAAACTAGATTATGGTGTCCATTGTTCATAAGATCATTAATATGGCTTAAACATGTTGAATCCCCTTGTTTTTTTTCCTCCTGGTCACCCCCAAAACACAAATCAACTGTCAGATAGAGTGAGTCGGGTAACATGCCTTTAAACGCATTTTTACTTAGAAAATACAGCCTTTGAAAGTCTTGGTATAGATGTGATTGAAGTGATTCCTTCCCCTCCAAGGATGGAAACTAAAGGGTTTGAAAATATACTTTCTTTCTTAGCACAATGAGAATTCCCCCTCTCAATGAAGTTGGGGTAAGTCGAATATGGTAAACCCTGGAAATCCCTTTATTTTTAATTTTTTTTTGCAAAAAAATCTTTAAAATAAACCGGTGTGCCCCCAATAGTTCATACACCCCACGGTCGGTGTGCTATCCAAAAAAACAATAATGTTAAGCGGTGTGTTGCATAGGACTATCTGCACTGACGAAGTGCCTTTTTCAGTATTGATTCATCTTGTTAACAAAGACACACCACAATGCTAAAAGTTATGGTGTACAAATCCACGGTGCCCTTTGTTAAACCAAATGCATTGGTGCTCCATGTCTACCAAAGAACCAACATATTTTCTACCGGTGAAGTTGTATTTACGACACCGGTGCATTTGGTGGATTGGTGGGCTCCGCCAAGCTAAACTTCAATATCGCAGTTGAAGCGGTGTGACGGGTTACTATTAACGCACTTACACTACCGTGATAGTGGAGCACTGATGTTTTGTACATCGATGCGTTGTAAAGGATATATCACCATGAATGAGGCACCCCAATATGAAAATTCGAGCAATATATGTCCCGGTGTGTTTCTGTTTACAATACCAATGCATCAAATTATAATGGTTGCATCACTACGTTAAATTTTATAAATTGTTATGTTAGCAATGCACTTAGTTAAGTGAAGTGTACCGGTGGGTACTGTTAAACGGAACCAGTGCGATTGATTCAATATGTGTATGATTTTTATAAAGTATGGCAGTGTTTTTCAACATTGACGTGTCAGGGCATTTTGTGTCTGGTTCGCACTAGTGCGGTTGGGTAAAATTTGTGCACCATTAGGTTAAATTTCCATACAACGTTGATCTAACGGTGTGGTTAATGAAGTGGAATGTGTTGGTGCGAGTGGAAGCCCATTGTGAGTTGGTTTCGGGTAGTTCTGAAGTACACACCATTCTATAAAGGATAGAGCATCGGGAACAAGGCATCTAATGAGATGCCCCACTATGAAAAATCGAGCAATATATGTCCCAGTGCGTTTTTGTATACAATCTCGATGTGTTGGATTATAATGGTTGCACCGCTATGTTAAATTTTATAAATACTTATGTTAGCAGTGTCATTAATTGAGTGAAGTATAGCAATGCATAATGTTAAACAACACTGGAGCAATTTATTCGGTGCGTGTATGTTTTTTATAAAATATGGCGATGTGTTTGAACATTGACGAGTCGAGGCGTTATTTTTCTGGTATTCCCTGGTGTTGTTGATAAGAATTGGTACATTGATAGGTTAAATTTTATATATCGTTGAGCTAGCGGTGTGGTTAATGAAGTGAAATGTGTCGATGCGGGTAGAATCCCATTGTGCTCCAATTTCGGGGTGTTCTGAAGGACACACTGCTTTGTTTCTAATAATTCATCATGGTGCGCTTGAGGGAACCACATCGGTGCGTACATGTATTTTACGCACCAGCAACGATGCTCATTGCATATTTAACACAGTACGCACCATGTTTGGGTGAGTCGAACCATTCAGGCGCACCATGCAAAACTGAAAAACAAATTGCAAATTTGAAACTAAATTGTAATTTTGAATGAATGAAAATGCAAATAAGAAGGTAATAAATAATTTACCTGGTCTCTTTTTTCATGAGGAGGCATGGTTGCACCATTGAGATGAAATGAAAATTTGTGGTAATTTCCAAAATTTTGAAATGTGTGGAATCCACCAATGGATATATTCAATTCGGTATAGAGCACCGAAAACATGACGTATCGGTGTTTTCTTGAGAGTTTGGAAGCACAGGATACATTGTAACAATGAAAATCGGTTTGTCCCTGAGGTGTAGGACAGTCGGTGACGGAGTGTGTTTTTAAGCCACTCCGTGTTGAAAAGTCACCGGTTCGAAACCTGCGGGGACAAAAAATCCAACCATGTTAAGGGTTGGTGTGGCTAAGGCCGGGTGCGATCCCCGGGTGATTTTGACGGCTTAGATGCCCCTGAGTCGCGGTTTCTCAAGCCAAAGGTTAATCCCGATGCCAAGAAGGTCCAGACCAATTAACAAACAAACAAAAAAACAATGAAAATCAGTTTGGTAATTTTTTTTTAATTTACCCTACTTCATTGCGCTTTGGGACATTTAGGCAGATCGAGGTGTAATATGCAACGACATTGGTGCAATTTGTTCGGTGCGTATAATTTTATTATAAATTATGGCAGTGCGTTTAAACATTGACTCTCTGGGGCATTATGTTTCAGGTACACCCTGGAGTGATTGCTTGAACTTGGTGCACCACTAGGTTAAATTTTATAAATCGTTGAGATAGCAGTGTGGTTAATGAAGTGTAATGCACCAGTGTAGTTATAAGCTCATTTTGCATGGGTGTCAAGGCATTCTGAAGGATGCACTGCTTTTTTTTTGGTAATTTATTGTGGTGCACTAGCTTGAACGACATCGGTGTAGACATATATAGATGCACCAGTGGAGGTGCTCACTATGGCATTATCTTTTGGGTACACCCTAGGGCGATTGATTAAACTTGGTGCACCTCTAGGTTAAATATTTTCTTTTTTTAAATAGCGGTGTGGTTAATGAAGTGTAATGCACTGGTGTGGGTATAATCCCAATTTGTGTCGGTGTCAAGGCGTTGCGAAGGATGTACTAATTTGTATTTTAGTAATTTTTTGCAATGCACTAGTTTGAATAGCACTAGTGCGGCCACATATTGACGCACCGTTAGCAGTTCTCACTATGTATTTAACACAAAATACATCGCTTCGGGGTGAGACGAACCATTCAGGCACACCGTGCGAAATTGAAAAAAATGTCCAATTTCAAGATGAATTGTAATTTTTATTGGATGAAAATGAAAATATGAAGGTAATAAATAATTTACCTCCTATGTTTTGTCCCTAGGACGCATGGTTGCACCGTTGAGAGGAAATGAAAATTTATGGTAATTTCCAAGATTGGAAATGTGTGGAATGCAACAATGGAGCTATCCAAGTCAGCGTAGAGCACCGAAAACGAGGCGTCTTAGGAAAAAAGATGAGCATTGGGGCTTGCTTGAGAGTTTGAAAGCACGAGATGCATTGTAACAATGAAAATTGGTTTGGTAAATTTTTTTTATTTATCCTACCTCGGTGCACCTTTAGATAGGTAGGTGCACGAGTGTGTGTTGTTCAATGGAACTAGTGCAATTTATTCAAAGCATTAATTTTATTATAAAGTATGGTGCTGCTACGGGAACATGGATGCATCGGGGCGTCATTGTTCATGAAAGTTCTCATGTGTCGATATGTTAAAGGTGCACCAATTAAAAAAACCTCTGCAAAAACCTCTCGTGACCTGCCTTTGCTATGAACAGTGACATGGTGTTTGAAAATTTAAGCATCGGTGTGATAGTTTTTAGATGTGCACATGTGTGTATGTTCCATAAAGGTGCACCGAAAAAAAAAACCTCCGCAAAAACCTTTGGTCGCCCGCCTCCGCTAATAACCTCTATTATTTACAACTAAGGGAAGAATTTTTGGGGGAGGTTACATAAAAACCTCTGCAAGAAGGTGTTCTCCTTGTAGTGATTTAGAACAATTGCCACTGAGGAGGGAAGCATGGACTCGATGCTTGTAGAGAATAAAAGGGCCATGTGAGGCTAGATTGGGTCAAACGATGGTCTACACATGTAGCTAGGGCAGAACCCTAGCTGCCACCTCCTACTCCTATCATGCGAGCTCCATTCCTTAGAAGAAGTTGTAGGTCTTACTCCATAACCATAAAGTGGTTTCAACCTAGACAGTGTTTACAAAAAAACTATATGTCATATATTTTTCAATAACATTTAACCTTAATCTCATACATGAAACAAGATACTATCTAAATTAAAGTTTAACTTCTTACTCATAAAAATATTCTCCTTATTTTATGACATAAATACCTTTTCATTTAAATTTAAATATATAAATTAATTATGACTAAATTAAAAGCATCATTCTAATTTATATGATACTAACCAACTATAATATAATATTATAATATAATATTGAAAGTGTTATCAATATAACTAAATAAGATCTATTGATGCAATGAAGCTCATACAAATCTTGGAAAAAATATTGACCATCATTCGTGACCCATCCCTCCCTCCCTCCCCCTCTCTCTCTCTATATATATATATAGAAATTAAAACATTTGACCATGTTGGACTCATCACTCAAAATAGATATGTATCAATGAAATCATTTTTTTTTTTAATTTGATTTATCTTGCTTCCACATAAAAATGATCACTCATCTTTATAATAGTAAAATATTCAATGTCACATCAACTTTTTTCATCAATGAAATCATTTCTTTTCAATTCATTTTATCCAATCCATGCATAAAATGAAAATGAATACTCATCCTTCATAATGATTTATAAATTAAATAATTTTTTTTTATTTTATTCATCCCCGTGCATAATATGAAAATGACTACTCATCCTTCATAATAATTTATGAGTTATAATAATAATAAATCTTAAAAAATTAAATAATTTTTTTTATTTTATTCATCCCCGTGCATAATATGAAAATGACTACTCATCCTTCATAATAATTTATGAATTATAATAATAATAAATCTTAAAGTTTGAAACTTTTTTAATTTAATTTATCAATCCATACATATGGCATGACTACTCAATATTTATAATAATAATAAATTTAATATTAAGATATTAAATTTATTTTTCATAAATATTTCAATTAAAACACATATCATAAAAGAAATGAAACTACTATTTTGTAAGTGAATGAAGTGCAAGAGGATCCTCTAGTTAGGATAATTTTTTTAATTTTAAATTATTAATATTATATAATTTAATTTTTTTATTAATATTTTTAAAAAATAATAAAACAATTAACTATTAAAAATAATTAAATTTAAATAAAATCAAAAATATATATAAATAAAAATTAATATATATTTAAAATATTTTTTATAATTTTATAAAAAGAATCTTTATTTTTATTTTAAATTTAAATAAAATTAAAAACATAATATAATATTTAATTATTTGAATTTTTTTTGTCAAATCATCAACCAAATAAATATCATTTAAAATGTAAAAAAAAAAATGACACTTAAGATTGATTTGAACGTAGTCAGCTCATTCACCTTTATCTTTAAGTTTGATTTGAACGTAGTGCGTAAAGTCACCTCATTCACCTTTAGCTCTACCATTGATTTATGTTAATCCTTATTAAAAAAAGGTAAAATGTGGTTCAATGGATAGTGCATAATAAACCATATGAAGAAAGTCTAATCAGTGATTGTATCTAAAAGGTGGCTTGCCACCAACTATGGACAACAACTTAAACCACCATTATACTTATCATTTAATAAACATTTTTTATCATTATATTTAATATTTAATAAAAAAAAATTAATATTAATCCAAAACATTTTTTTATCATTATATTTAATATTTAATAAACTTTTTGTAATAATATTTTTTAATACTAATTCAAGATAATAAAGTTGTTTCAAATAGGAATTGGTATTATCTAAGTTTTTCTTTAATAATTTTTTAATGAATTAGTGAAAAGTATGAGAAAAATTTAAAGTTATAAAATCTGTTCTAAAACACCACATGATAGGTGTATTCAATAGTTAATGTTTTATATACATGAGTTCATACAACATGTCTTATAAAAGAGGAGGAGAATGTCAAAAAATCAAGCATTACTCACCCCATAATCAATCAACTATTATGTTAGTAACAAATATCACTCTCTTGTATTAGTGGAACACACTATCCTTAGAGCGCTTTGAGGTGAAGAAACCCTAGTGTATCGCTTACTCTGAAGAAACCCTAGCATGTCGCTAGCCTTTGCCGGTTTCCTCATGTTGGTTGTGGAACCTGGTTATCTTCCTAATTCAGAGGTTTGTTTCAGTCGTGCTTGGACCCCATTTCCTAACGAGGGTGTCGGGGGGCTTCTCCCCCCACATTTGTCGCCAGGGGGGTCCAGGGGGGGGCAACAACAATTTTTGTAGCACCCCCTCCCCCCAGCGAGGGATTTGGGGGTAGCACCCTCGAAGCGAAATATTGAGAAAAATTGCCTTGTAAATATTGTAATTCCGTAGTTAATCTGGACCGTTCATTATAAGGTCGCAGATCTGACGGTAGAAGTTATTATAGGTTTTTTTTCTCTAGAAGAAAACCCTCTTTTATGAGGGAATTGTATTGTGGTTGTGTATGTGTGTGATTATTGTATTCTGGGAGAGGAGACTGTGAGAGAAAGAAGAGAAAGTTACAGCGGGTGTGTTGTAGGTTGTATCCCTTCATTTTGTTGGATAGTAAAAAGGAAGGACCTGGCAATTTCTCTCGTGGACATAGCCCACACTGGATGAACCACGGATATATGTGTCTCTATTGTATTGTGTATCTTATGTGTTTTATTTCTGCATTTTGTTTATTTTATTGCTCCATGATCATGTTTTTCTAATAACTGGTATCAGAGCGAAAGGTAACTCGCAGGAAAAGAGGGTTCCTGGTTCGAGTGGGAGAAATGATGAAATATGGAAAGTTTAGGGTCGAGAAATTTAACGGCTAAAACTACCAGTTATGGAAGATGCAGATGGAAGATTATTTATATCAGAAGGATCTATTCCTACCATTGGGTGGAATAGCAAATAAGTCGACGACCATGAAGGACGAAAAATGAGAGTTTCTTGACAGAAAGGCAATAGGAATGATACAGTTGAGCCTAACAACGTCGGTGGCTTTCAATATTTCAAAAGAAAAGACAATGAAGGAGCTGATGGACACATTGGCTAAACTATATGAAAAACCTTTGGCATCCAATAAGGTATTTCTAATGAAGAGATTATTTAATATGAAGATGACAGAAGGTGGGTATGTTGCAAATTATTTGAATGAAATTAATATGGTTACTAATCGGCTAAGTTCTGTAAAAGTGGACTTTGATGATGAGGTCAGGGCTCTTCTAATCTTGTGCTCATTTCTAGAAAGTTGGAATGGCTTGGCCATGGTTGTAAATAACTTTGTCTCTTGTTCAAACATTCTATAATTTGATGATGTTGTTGGTGTTATCCTTAGCAAGGAAATGCAATGAAAAAGCACAGGTGAGACATCAAGTAATGCATTGACTGTGTAGAACAAGGGAAGACAAGAGGATAGAGGAAAGGGCTCAGGGAACCATGGGAATTCTAGGAAGGGCAGATCCAAATCTAGACTGGGAAAGATAGAGTGTTGGAATTGTGGGAAGAAAGGACATCTGAAGAAAGTCTATAGAGCTCCAAAGAAATAAAGAGATGGACAACAAGAGAAAAACCAAGACGCAAATGTAACAATTGATGTGTTACAAGATGCTTTGATTCTTTCTGTAGATAAATTTTTTTATTCTTGGGTAGTAGATTCAGGGGCTTCATTTCATGCCACACCCCATAGGAAACATTTTCTAGATTATGTTCAAGGTGATTTTGGATAGGCTCATTTGGGTGATGATGCACCATGCAAAATTGTTGGAATGGGTAAGGTACAAATAAAGCAAAAGAATGGAAACCAATGGTTATTGAAAGAGGTAAGACATGTTCCAGATCTAAGGAAAAATCTAATTTCAGTAGGATAGTTGGAAAGTGAAGGTTGTATATCCATATTTACAAATAAAGCAAGGAAGGTCACCAAAGGATCATTGGTGATAGCAAAAGGAGAGAAGGTAGATACATTGTATTTATGAACTGGTAATATTGATTCTTCTATCTCTTTAGCTTCTACAGGAGTGGATACAACTCTTTTGAATCATAGGCTTGGACACTTGAGTGAGAAGGGGATGCAGATATTTCACAAAAGAAATTTGTTTCCAGATATTAAACAAATTGATTTGGATTTTTGTGAGAATTGTGTTTATGGAAAACAAAAGAGAGTCATATTTCTCAGAGTCAGAAAAGAAAAGAAGAGTGAAAGGTTAGAGCTTATGCATACAGAGGTATGGGGACCATATCAGGTATCATCTCTTGGTGGCTCTCGTTATTATGTTACTTTTATTGATGATGCAACTAGAAAAACTTAGGTTTATTGCATTCGACAAAAATCTAATGTTTTTGACACTTTTAAGAAATGGAAAGCTTTGGTTGAGAATGAGACAAGAAAAAGATTGAAGTGTCTCATACCATACAATGGAGGTGAATATTACAGCAAGGAGTTTGATGAATATTGTTCATACCATGGGATTCATAGAGAGAAGACAGTTCCAAGAACACCACAAGAAAATGGTGTGTCAGAAAGGATGAACAGGACAATTATGGAGCGTGCAAGGAGTATGAGATTACATGATGGGTTTCCCTTACAGTTATGGGCAGATTATGTAGATATTGTTGTTTACTTGGTAAATAGAGGACCTTCAACCTCTTTGGATGGTGCAATTTCAGAGAAGGTGTGGACAGGTAAAAAGGTAAACTATTTTTTTAAGACTTCTAATTGTGAAGCATCTGTCCATATCGATAAAGAAAATAGAACAAAGCTTGAGGAAAAATCCAAGAAGTCTACCTTTATTAGATACGATGTTAATGATTTTGGTTATCTCATATGGGATTATGAAAATCACAAAATCATTAGGAGTAGAGATGTCATATTCAATGAGAAGGTCATGTACAAAGATCAGTTGCAGGGAAAGAAACAGGAAAAATAAAAACTAGAATACACAGTGCTTGTCAGCTTGATGAGATCATTGGAAAATAAATTCCAAAGGTACTAGAAAATCAAAATGTACAACAACAGGAGCAACAAGTACCTCAAACTCCTGCAAGTGTTGTTAGAAGATCTACCAGGTTAAGTAGAACCCGTGAACGATACTCTCCTTCATTGTACTATTTATTGTTGATTGATTCTGGTGAACCAGGAAGTTATGAAGAGACAAAGCAGTTGGACACTAAAAGGAAGTGGGAGAAAGGCATGAAAGAGGAAATGGATTCATTTGTAAATAACCAAACTTGGGACTTGGTTAAGTTGCCTACAGAAAAAATATCATTGCAAAATGAATGGTTTTACAGGTTAAAGGAAGAAGATGGAATAAAAAAACAACACAAGGCTAGACTTGTTGTAAATGGGTTTGCACAAAAAAAAGGTATAGATTTTGATGAAATATTTTCTCATGTTGTTAAAATGATTTAAATTAGGACTATTTTAAGTCTTGTGGCAGTATAAGATTTGCATCTTGAACAGTTAGATGTAAAAACAACTTTTCTCCATGGGGATTTGGAGGAAGAGATTTATATGCAGTAGCCACAGGGGTATGAGGTCAAAGGGAAGGAAAATTTGGTATGCAGATTGAAGAAGAGCTTGTATCGCTTAAAGAAAGCTGAAAGGTAATGGTATTTGAAGTTTAATAGTTTTATGACAGAACAAGGTTGTAGTAGATGTCATTCTGATCATTGTGTTTATTTTAAAAGGATAGAAAATGGAAGCTATATTATCTTGTTATTGTATGTAGATGGCATTTTTGTTGCAGGGTCTAATATGCAGGATATAAATTCACTCAAGATGAAATTAGCTAATTAATTTGCGATGAAGGATTTGGGTGTTGCAAAGAAAATCCTTGGTATGAGAATAACAAGAGACAGGAAAAATTGCAAATTGACATTGTCTCAGGGTGAGTACATAGAGAAGGTGTTGGAGAGGTTTAGAATGCAGAGTGCAAAACCAGTTAGTACACCTTTGGCCAACCATTTCAAATTAACTAATGAAATGTGTCCCAAGACACAGGAGGAGATAGAATACATGTCCAAGGTCCCTTATTCATCAGCAGTTGGCAGCTTGATGTATGCGATGGTTTGCACAAGACCATATATTGCACATGCAGTGGGAGTTGTGAGCAGGTATATGAACAATTCGGGTAAAGAATATTGGGAGGAAATAAAGTGGAATCTTCGGTATTTGAGAGGTACTGCTACTCATGCATTATGTTTTGGAGGTTCAGACATTGTTCTATAGGGATATGTTGATTCAGATATGGCATGTGATAAATATAGTAGGAGGAGCACCACAGAGTATGTTTTTATTGTAGGTGGAACAACAGTAAGTTGGATTTCAAAACTACAAAAGGTTGTTGCACTTTCAACAATAGAAGCAGAGTACGTTGTTGCTACAGAGGCTAGTAAAGAAATGATTTTGTTATAGAGGTTTATGTAGGAATTGGGAAAGAAGCAGAAAAATAGCAGTTTGTATTATGAAATTGAGAGTTCCATTCATATTGCAAAGAATGCAGCCTTCCATTCAAAGACTAAGCATATACAACTCAGTTACCATTTCATATGATCCATCTTGGAAGATGGACATTTGAAGTTGGAAACGATACTTACTAGCCAGAATCTTGCAGACATGTTAACAAAGGGAGTAACCATGGAGAAATTGAGTTCCTGCTCAGTTTCAGTTGGTCTTCAAGCATGAAGGTGAAGATGAGAAATTTTCCAGGTCTAAGGTGGAGTATAGTCCATCATGTACAACAACAGTGGAGTTGTTGGGATCAGTCTCCAAGTGGACGATTGTTGGTTGTGGAGCATGATTATCTTCCTGATTCATAGGTTTGTTTCAGTCGTTCTTGGACTCCATTCCTTAACCCAGGGTGTGGGGGGGCTTTCCCCCCCCACAACTGTCGCCAGGGGGGTCCAAGGGGGGCAGTGACAATTTTTGTAGCCCATTCCTGGCGGGGGATTCTAGGGAATCACCCCTGAAGTGAAATATTGAGAAAAATTGCCTTGTAAAATATTTTAATTTCGTAATCAATTTGGACCATTCATTATAAGGTCGCAGATCTGAAAGTAGAAGTTGTTTTAGGGATTTTTTCCCTAGAAGGAAACCCACTTTTATGAGGGAATTGTATTTTGGTTGTTTATGTGTTTGATTATTGTATTCTGAGAGAGGAGAATGTGAGAGAAAGAAGAGGAAGTTACAATGGGCGTGTTGTAGGTTGTATCCCTTCATTTTGTTGGATAATAAAAGGAAGGACCTGGCAATTTCTCTGGTGGATGTAGCCCACACTGGGTGAACCACGTATATCTGTGTCTCTATTGTATTGTGTATCTTTTGTGTTTTATTTCTGCATTTGTTTTATTTTATTGCTCTGTGGTCCTATTTTTCTAACACCTCCTTCCATGGATAGATCAGATCCAGATCATCCTCCAGATTTTGAAGATGATATTGCAACTTTCAAGGAAATCGTGGGATCCTTGGGAAATCCTATAGCACAGCCCGCGCACACCCATTTCATTAAGAAATTGGATCATATTCTGGAGGTAGCAATCTCGCGAGTTGTTGCCAGAAGAAAATCCTCATCCTTTGCTTCTAGGGAATTGATCGAAAAGTTCACGAGGCTATGGCCCTCTCCTCGAAAGATGGATATTTGGATTGAGCGGAACTTGCATCCTTTGATCTAGGGCATAATGAACCATTTTTTCTGTGGTAAGGGTTTATTTATTTTCTACTTTGAATAGAAATCAGATAGGGACCTTATCTTCTGAAACAACCCATATTTTTTCGATCCAAGAGGCCTATATCTAAATAGATGGACTCTGGACTTTGATCCTGAAACTGACATCCCCTTAGCGCTTCCTGTATGGGTTCATCTTCTGCATCTGCCTTTTCGTTGTTGGGGAGATGAGGTTTTACGAAGTATAGGGGATTCCATTGGCAAATACAATGACAAAGATGAACCTAAATATAGCATGTTCTTCTGTACACCGATCTTTGTGGAAGTTGATCTGGAAAAGGGCCTACCATAAGAAATCAAGATAAAATTGGATGATTGTACCCATATCCAAAAACTGGATTATGAGAAGCTACCCTTCAAATGCAAAATATGCCATGAATATAGTCATTTTTCTTGGAGTTTCCCTATGAATAAGCAAAAAAAGGAAACACTGGAGGGAGACACAGAGGAAGAGTGGCAGCTAGTGAAAAATAAATCCAATGTAGGAAAAATTAACGGATCCAAGAATGGGATAGTAGGACCATCAATAAAACATGGGCTACAGAAAACGAACCCAGGTTCTGCTCCAGAATCGAGTTTGTCCAAGAGAAAAAAACCCCACCCCCCTCTAGTCTTCCCTTGGCCATGAAAAACCCTTATGAGATCTTAGGGGAATCATCCTCAGTAAAAACAGAGACCCTTGAACCAGTTATAAATCATTAGCCAAGGAAATATCAAGATGCATGGCCCACTTTGCATTCAATTGACCGAATAGGTGAAGAATCTGGATATGAGGACAATTTCCAAGAAGCCACTCAGGAGGAGGTTCAAGAAAAAAATCAAGCAACAACTCAGGAGTTAAATCCACTCAAGGGTATGGAAAGGCAAGAGGTAGAGGAAGGGGAAATAACAATGGAAAAACCTCACAAATCTTAAAGAAGAACAAACAGGGACATGCGAGAGGAGGTGACAAACAAGGAAAAAGATCAAGGAAAGCAATAGTCTACTGAGAGTTTAATGATCAATATTGAGAAAAGAGGGGGAGGTAAATGCTTAGATCCCTTGGTCCATAGTGGACGGACTTCCTCCAATTCTCGACAATAAAGCTCCTCTCTTGGAATTGCAGGGGCTTTGGCATTAAATCCAAGGTCAAGGCCCTAAAAAATCTTGTCAAAATTGAAAATCCCTTTATAATTCTCCTCCAGGAGACAAAAATGGAAGAAACTGTAGCACTGG
Source organism: Picea glauca (assembly GCA_000966675.3). NCBI lineage: Eukaryota > Viridiplantae > Streptophyta > Pinopsida > Pinales > Pinaceae > Picea > Picea glauca. Next base: position 538,844 of record JZKD02S1673258.1, read on the forward strand.
AGAATGTGGAAAAGGAAATCAGAAATAGCGTTGGAATGGCCATAAGTTCAAACAAAGTATTTGGAGGTATTGTAACTATTTGGGACGAGCAACTCTGGAATTTAGAGGTATCTCTTTGTGCTAACCATTGGATTCTCACTATTCTAAAAAATAAATATTCTATAATAAAGTTTTCCCTTATCAATATCTATATGCCTAATCGTTATTCAGAGAAACTAGATTGTTGGTATTATTTGTTTGCTATGAAAGACTATATAAATTTGGATACAACTATAGTAGGAGGTGACTTTAATACCCATCTACATTCAAGAGAAAAAAAAAGGAGGAAGTGATGCCTGGGATGCTATGAGTGAAAATCTCACGGACCTTCTTTCGGATTGGGATCTCCAAGATATTATACCCCTAAAGGGGAACTACACTTGGAATCATCGAAGAATTGGTCTCAATCACATTGTGGCCCAGTTGGATTGTTTCCTTATTAGTAATGACTTTCTCCTCACCCCCTTCGACATTGGCTCTTGCATCATACCCTCTGCTCTCTATAATCATAAACCCATCTCCCTCTTCTTTAACACCCCCAAAATATTAGGCCCATACCCTTATGTTTCAACCCTCTCTGGTTAGACTCCCCTTTTGTTCCCACCTTGGTTTGTGAGGCTTGGTCTGCTCGCTTCCAGGGCCCTCTAAACTTCATTTGTGAAACCAAGTTAAAGGCGGTGAAACTTGCATTAAAAGAATGGGTAAAATCATCATATGTTTCCCCTTTTCAAGAATGAATAGTCCGAGCAGCGGAACTAGCAGCAATTCAGCAAAGACTAGAAGATGAAGAAGTTACAGAAGTTATGTTAAACCAAGAAAAAAAAGCACATCGGCATTGACATTCCGCTATGAGGAAAGAAGAAGAACATTGGCAATTAAAATCCAGAAGTCTCTGGTTGAAAGCTAGAAACTCAAACACCTCTTTCTTCCACAAGCAAGCACAACATCGAAGGAAGAAGAATACAACCAAAAGAATTCAGACATGTACTAGGCAACACATAGAAACAACAGATCAAATCAAGGATGCAACGCTCCAGCATTTTGTTGGTTTATACCACAAAAATAGTGGAGAATATTGTGTTAAAGCCACACAAGAAATGTTAGATCATATCCCCCACCACATCATAGATCAAGACAATTTCAATCTCTTAAAGGAAATCTCAAAAATAGAGATGGTGCGGGAAAATTGGAGTATCGAGCAAGACAAAACACTTGGACTTGATGGATTTTAAATTAGGTTCTATAAGCATTTATGGGGTCTTATTAAGTCAAACCTCAAGAATTTTTTTAACTATGCCCTTAGAAAACAGAAAGTTGCCAGAGAAACAAACTCAACCTTCTTGGCTCTAATCCTCAAAGAATCCAATCCATATAATTTCTCAAGGTTCCTCCACATCTCCCTTTTCAACTCTTCTTACAATATTCTTACTAAAATCATTGCCAATTTCATTAAGCCATATCTATCCAAGCTAGTATCCAAGCTAGTTTCAGACAATCAGGGTGGTTTTATAGAAAATAAACAAATCACTGACAATATTGTTTTGGTCCAAGAGGCAATTCATTCAAGCAGAAGTGGAAAAGGTAAAGGCATGGTAATTAAGCTTGGCATGGAAAATTCCTTTGACTGAGTTAAAACTTAAGCATTCTTTGTTATTCTCAGTTATTAAGGGATATGGTTTTTCAAACACCTTTATTAACCAGATAAAAGAATGTATAGGAGCTCCCTGGATCACCCCAATGATCAATGGTAGACCAACTCATTTTTTCAAATCCAGTAGAGGGTTAAGGCAAGGATGCCCCATCTCCCCTTATCTATAAATTCTCATGCATGAATCCCTTAGTAGAAAGTTGGAAGAAGAAAGGATAATTTGCAATCTTCCAAGTCTCCAAATAGCTCTAGGCACCAAAGACAATAACCATTTACAATTTGTTGACAAAACTCTTCTCCTAGGAGAAACTTCTTCAATAATTGCAAGAAGGTTTAAACAAGTTCTAGACAGTTTCCTCTTAGCATCAGGAGGTAAAATCAATTTTTCTAAGAGCAAAATTTATGGTTGGAATGTCCTGGGGAATCTTAGGTATGTGATCTCAAGAATTTTTGACTTCCCTTTTATTACAACTTGGAAACACTTCAAATATTTGTGGTTGCCTATCTTTTTGAACTCGTCACTTTCTCAAGCTTGGTAGGATATCTTGGATAAAATTGCATCTCAAATCCAAAGTTGGGGAGGATGATGGTTGAACCCAATAGGTAAAATAGTCCTCCTTGAGTCAATTTTATCAGCTCTAAATATTTTTCAATGTGCAGGGATTTTATCTCCTAAAGGTATTTTGGAAAAAATATCCAAATCTCTCTGCACCTTTCTGTGGGAAGGAGGGAAATAAAATACTAATAAGTTTCATTTAATCAACTGGCACATAGTATGTCAACCTTGTGATAAGGGGGGGCTTGCCTTAAGGAATCCCAACCTTATGAATACGACAATGGGTGTGAAGCGAGAATGGTGTCTCATCACTAGCTCCTTAGAATGGTGGAAGACAGTTCTTATTGCAAAATATTTCAATGGTCCCCGACTCTGATGCATTGATGTTCCTCTTCTATCTTCCAATGGTTCTCCTATCTGGAGGCTCATTATAGAATCAACTCCTCTTATTCAAGCTAAACTATCATGGGGCCCCGGAAATGGAGCTATGATAAACATGTGGACAAACAATATTCTGGACAAAGAGTCATTTGGGAATTTGGAGGCACTGCATCCTTCAAAATATTGGTGTCTCTCTAAAGGCCTAATTCATCTCAAGGACTTTTATGTAATATCGCTTAATGGTGCATTGTGTAACTAGAAAGATATTGATCCTCCAACCCAACTCCGCTTATTGGCTTCCCTCTTTTACAACAAGTTGGTTGGTTGCACTCCAATTGATATACAACAAAGAGATGATCGAAGTTGGGGGATTTCTGGGTATAAAGTTAAACAAGGCTACAAACACCTGATTGCAGAGTTAGCAGGTCCGACATATTCAAAAATATGGGCCTCTGTTTTTTCGGGATGTTATTTTCCCAAAGTGAATGCATTCAGTTGGCTTATGGTTCATGGGAAGATACTAACAGCCGAAAATTTTCATAAGTGCAGGATAGCAGGCCCATCATGTTGTCCTCTTTGTTTGGAAGTTGTAGAGACAATTCAACATATTTTATTTGAGTGTGCCCTCTCCAAATAGATATGGGTTCTCATGTATGTTCCCTTACGCCACTTTACAATCCTCCTAAAAACTGGACATAAATGTTTATGCACTAGAAACAAAGATTTGTTGGAAGCTTCATTAAAAAACACCTTTTGCCAATTATGGAGGAAGATTCCAAAATTCATCTATTGGGGGATCTAGCTTGCAAGAAACAAAGCTATATTTCATGATATCTCTCCCTTTCATCATTGTATATTTTCAAAATTATTTGGGGTCATCTCTGAATTATCCTCTCTTAGAAAGTTCCCTCAAGATCCTCTTGTGGCACTGGAGGCGTTAGAAAAAGCCTAGATATCAAACATTTTAATTCCTAGTTTCTTGCAACAGAACCTGCATCCCTTTAATCAATCCTCCCATTATGATTGGAAAATCAGATATAGTGACTCAGACTTTAAAATTTGGCAGCACCGACAAGTGTCTTCTATATTATTTTTTGATGGGGATTCTTCAAGAAACCTAGGGGCGGCAGGTGCGGGGGGAGTCATCATTGGTTCCAATGCACAAAAGATCTTGGATTTCTCTTGGGGACTCAATCAAACATCTAACAACAATTTTGATAAATTAGTAGTGTATATGGAAATGTGGCTAGCCATGGAAAGAAATATAACAAGACTAGTGGTTATCGGGGACTCAGAATTGATCGTCAAGGGACTCTGGAGAATCACTAAAAGTGCTCACCCCGTCCTTGCAACAATGATTTCACGTATAAGAGCTCTTGAAGAAATATTTGAAAGAATCCACTACTTTCATATTCTCATAATCCGAAACTCAACAATTGATCTCTTATCCAAAAAGGAAAAGCAATTGGAGCAGAGTCAATTAAACTAAATAGTGTGATTAGAAATGAGCTTATCCCATAAAATTAAGAGGAAAGTTATTAATCAAATAACTTTATTACTGAATCTTGTATGTTTGACTCGAAGGATTATCATTGGCGGCCACCCTAGAGCCCTTTTTCCTCAACACCCCACGTGTATGCTCTGCCACTTGGAATTTGGGCCCCTGTTGACTCACTCTCACTGTGGACCCACCTAGCTCACCATGTATCTTGAAACATGGAGCTCTCCTCTCTTCACACGAACACTCATGTCGCCTCATTTCTCTAGCATTAATCTCATATACTCATGCGATCAATCCTTCCTGTGGATTTCCCACGCTCGACCCCTTAGTATCATACGTGTCATGGCTACGAATTCTATTGCTTTGGTATTATAGAGATTCATTCATCTATTTCATCAGTTGTCATATCAGATAATTGTCCTTATGATTGTGGGAATTAATTATTAAATTTGTTGTCGAGAAGAAATATGAGCATAATGACTTGAAGAGGATGAAGGAATCACCACAATTCAACAATCTCTTATGGAGCTCGAGCAGATCCAGGTCTCTTAAGAAATCCATCTACTGGAATTTAGGGGAAGAGAAAATATGGAGACGTTGTTGGGAAATATTTGAATGTAACAATTTCACTCTTAGCTTACTTCAAGACCAAGTTCGAGACCAACAAGAAGAAACCTGAGAGTTGAGAGCCCTGAATGCACAACTTCAACAACAAATTCACACGCAGGAATTTTTCCATCATGAGGAACTTGCAGTTGTTCTGCAAGCCGTCAATCGTAATACATGGCATATTATATCTTTACACCAGAAATTCGGACAATTTTCAGGGCATATTCAAGGAAAACAAGCACCGGAAACATTAGTAGAGTCAAGGGCATCCTATGTTTCTCCCCCTCCTCTCATGGAATGATTTCCCTTAACGCTAATGAACTCGGGACAGGAGGAGGCACAATGGAGAAATGTTGAGGCACAACAGTTGGGCAATGCAGAGGATACAAATGAAGATAAGAATGTGGTGGACACATCCCTACACCTTCATTAGAAGCTAATGATAAGAAAATTTGAATTTTTTCTTTTTTCCTTTGTAGCCATGTATACCTAGCAAGTTTGTGATGGATTGTATGTCATTTTTGGACAAAAAAAAAAGATATAAGCAGAAAGTCTAGACTCTATTTCAGATTTTGGTACAAGACTTTCTACAAAGTTTGTAATTATGACTATTGTATTTATGCATAGCCCTCCTTTTTTCTAATAAAATCATCAACTATTTTGTTTAAAAAAAAATATGTCACTCCCTTATACCTACCTCCATTAGCATAAGGCTCATGGTATGTTGGGACTTATATGGAGTCGTAAACCAACTCTCACAACCAATATGGGATAATACACAAAAGGAAAGGAGATTTTATAATCATAAAAGCCATCCTCTCACAACCAATATGGGATAATACACAAAAGGAAAGGAGATTTTATAATCATAAAAGCCATCCAGTACTTGTCACAAAATATTGCTCGAACTAATTAGGTACCAATGTACACAAATTTTAAGAAAACACATCATACATGCAACTTTCAACCTCACATTATGCTTACCAACATGTCTCTCTATCTTCCTTTCTTAATTATGTCATCATTCCATTATTGATTACCGACTCCTTTCCCCAACACACCTAAGGTCTCACGTCACAATATATTAACTCATTTTATTAAATATAATCACAAATGTCATTATTGGAGCTTGGAGCTTAACATTTCATCCACCAACATCCCCTTTTTTCATGAGAACTTAAATACTCATCAGAATGTTCTTCTTTTGATAACAATCACAAAATTAATTTGACTCCTAATTCACAAATTAATAGAGTACTATGATCTATTTTTAACCTTTTCTCTTAAACTTCTCTAGAACATTATGGAGGAAAGTTATCTATAAATTTATATACAAATAAAACTACCAACATGACAATTGATTTTATAAACTAACTTTACCATTTCATAGAAAAAACATTAGTCTCCCACACATACAAATACATCTAACAACTTGATAGTATTTTAATACAATTAACCTTGTCTTTCAATTGCACTTAACAATTTCATATAACAATGTAAAAATTACTCATTTGCCACCTACAAAACTGCTTTACGGTTATTTCAAGTTTCCAAAACCTAAATTATTATGTCAAAGCAAATTTCAAATCTACTATACATAGTTATCAATATTTATAAAGCAGTGTATGTTCAATGTGAAATTGAACAGAATATCCAATTGTTCAATATGATTTGATGAAAAATTTTATTATAAAAGATATATGCAAAAAGATAATCACTAGTGATGATTAATGTTTCTGTTAATTTTGAATTTTTTTTGTTTTCATGAATATGTACAACGAGAACCAAAAAATGTATGTATAACGCATTGAAATAACTAAGTTGATTATTAAATTCATATTAAATTTAGGCATACATGTTAATAATGGTTACAATGGTTTTGATTTTTGTTTAGTTTGGTTACAATGGTTTTGATTGTTTTTTAGTTTGATTATTGTTTATATCTTATTTGAGAGTTGTAAAAACATGTATGTGTTGATCAAAATTTGGTTATCTAAATTTTTTCGCACTTGCATTCATAAAAAATGATATCAAAAGAAGAATGTTTTTGAGAGATTATAAGTCCATGATGTAGCCCTCATTCTCAACTTCTCCGCGCGTTTTTCGGATCCGAAATCCGAGTTCGTATGCTCAAGATATCCAGGTTTGCACTTAAGTGATAAAAAAATGCTTCTTCCATGTGGAATAAAGTTAATTTCTTTCAAACGCATCTAAAATTTTCTGGGCCCAAGACCCTAGTTTTCTTCAATTTTCTCGGGTCCAAGACCCATAACTTTCTTCTAGTTCCGGGACCAAAACCCTTAGTTTCTTCTTTCTTCATGGGGCCAAGACCCTATTTTTCTTCTTATTATATTCTTTTAAGAATATAATTTACAAATAATTTATAATTCACTCATTTTGTCTCCCTCACTTAGCGGACTCACATCCCTCATCCTCGACAACCCTCTCCACTCCACTCCCTTTACTCACCCCCAACTTCATACTTAGCTTAATTTAATTTTTCCCAGACTTGTAGACACCCTTACCCCCTCACCTCCCTCACCCGCT